>VMKM01002686.1:0-60672 GCA_008360985.2 Macquaria ambigua | reverse complement strand
GTCACAGAAACTTCTGTGGGAAAGACAGAGCTGCTTCTCTTCACAGCCCAGTGTTTTCTTGTTGTCTTGACTTTCCAAATACACAAGAACCATTTGGGACCTCTCTGCAGGAGACATGACCCCCTGTAACACCTCTTAACTCTGAATCCCTCATTGAAATCAGTGCTGAACAAATATATAGACCCAGTCTTTAGTGAGGGATTTACTAAAGTCCATACTGTTGTGCTCTCACATGAAACACATTTCACTTTAAACCATGTTGCATTAGACTAGGTTTTTTTTTTGACACAGTAACTCTGGTGTCTGCCTTAACTGTGTTGGTTGTTAGATTGTCAGTATGTCACAGAAACTTCTGTGGGAAAGACAGAGCTGCTTCTCTTCACAGCCCAGTGTTTTCTTGTTGTCTTGACTTTCCAAATACACAAGAACCATTTGGGACCTCTCTGCAGGAGACATGACCCCCTGTACCCCCCGCTCTGCTGTTTTCAAAGATGGTGTTAACTGGGGGTTTGTGTTGCTGTCAAAATTTGAAAAAGAGAGGGAATTAAGGCGATTGGGCGGGGCGGGACTTCCGGTGACAAATACCGTGATTTGATTGGATGAGGTGGGACTTCCTGGGGGGGGGGGGCCTGTCAACAGCCTTGATGAATTGTGGTCCCTATATCTCTCTCTTCTACAAGTTTTACCAGCAGGTCTACATGGACTGTAACAGTTGTGCTAGTATGACAATGTTATGTACGCGTATGTGAAAGGATAGGTTCACATTTTTTTTCAAGTCTGTTGTAAAACAATACTGCAAAAACACATTCTAAACTTTAGCTGAATCTTTTTAGTACAAAATTCCCTTTTTGTGCTATTATCTCTTCTATTATCTACAGCTCAGCAAGGAAACACTGTCCAGAAAAACATGAAGAGGGAATTTTGTACTAAAAAGACAGTATCTTTGGGAGATGCCTACTTGATTTGACAAACTCGGACACCTGCAGCCTTATATATGCTTCAAGTAAACTTTGAGATGCATTTTTGCACAGAACGAGGACGGCAGATTTTGTCCCCCATCACTTGCATTGGAAACAAGTTAGGAAGGGATGTCGTAATGGATAGTATGAACAGGAGGAATGATAACATCGAGCAAAAACAGTTTCAATGTACATCTGGACACCTGACAATTGTTTTAAGACCAACTTTAAAGAAAATCACAAGAAAACACATTACAATGTACAAAAATGTTTAATAATGTATAACAAATATAACTCCTCCTATTAGGCATCCATAACTGGTTTATAAAGTGACAATAGACAACTTTTTTGCTTTAACTTGTCATTATGAAGTAAATGTTGATTGCACAGTGTAATAGCTATAAAATAATGACACCATTGGCGTTTAGACTGGTTTCCTATAAGCCTCGCTTTCACTGTGCAATTCTGTGTGCCCACGGGTACAATCTGCCGGGGATAAAGAAGGCTTGATTCACGGCACAAAGGAAGTGGGTCAACCATTGCATTGGCAACCAAAACAGAACAGGAATAGGGCTTTTATTTTCCGGTAGCTATTGGTAGCTATCCCCAGCTAGCGGAAATGACAGACGGTGGAACAACCGGAGTAACTGTGAAGAGGGAGAGTGATAAAAAACGAGGAAAAACAAGAGTGAACCTCAGACTGGCATTCACTTGATGGAGAGAGCTGTGGGACTTGAGAGGGTTCCAAACCGACTACCGGGTGTTTTACTCTGCCTCTATCATAGCACTGAGGTCAGGATTCTTACGGTTATTTCTTGCTTTGGACCAGCCTGGCTACTGTCCAAAACGCTACCGCTAGCAGCCAGAAAACGAACCAATTCAATTTTATTTATACAGCACCAAATCATAACAGAAGTTATCTCAGGGCACTATAGAGCAGGTCTAGACCATAACATTACTCTTTATATTATTATCCACAGAGACCCAACGATTTCCACCATGAGCAGCACTAGACAACACAGTATAACATAGTAACTATATATATAAAAATGTATTTCCTGTACGTAGGATTAAAATGCTTTACAATGTCCTGCTGTCTACAAAGATTTACTGTATATGTGTATGTGTAATAGGTTTCACAGCTACTAATTCTTCCTAGTAGCTAACCTCATAAGCATTTTCAACATTTTCTGCAGTTGTTTCGCCAGGCCTACCACTGACTTCACATTAAAACACATTCATTATGAAACACTTGCAGGAAATGTTGTTTTAGTATCAACAGTAGCTTTATCTTCAGCTTACAGCAACAAATTAATAGAAAGAAAGCCAATGAGCCCCTGGTGTGACAATGCGCTGGTAAATCAGGCAGTGTTTTGCACAGAGGTTCGCTGCGGCACCACGCCTCAATGAATATATAAGCATCCATATTTTACACACTACTGTAAATATGGTGATGTAGCAAAAAATTGTTTAGTTAGTGTCAGTAGTTATCTACTCATTGGTTAAACCCTTTAGGTATAATCACTCAATAAATGTTATATTACATGCTGTAGTAATCAATTATCAGGATATCTTTTATTTAATCTACTGAAGACATACTGTGTCAAAATAAATTCATTAATTAATTTAAAACACATATTATACAGTGGTATATAATCATAGTCATCAACACCTTTTCTTTATTTTAACAGTATTAATCCTTCACTCCTCTTGCTATCTCCCATGCTCTCTTTCTCTCTGGTCGTGTCTGTTCTTCTGTTGTACATCATCCTCTGACTGTGCAGTTAAAACCAACATGCAGTGTTGGTTTGTGCTTGCACATGCATACATGCTAGATCAGCATGTCTTGCCCATAAATAGTACCTGGTTTGCTGTCATGCAAAGTTATTTTTTCCCATTTCATCATATTTACATGTTTAATATTCAGGCAGGCTGACTGTATTCCCCTATATTTTACATGAACATCTTGCATATTATTAGTGCACTTTTTAAAGCAAAATCATGTACAGCATCACCAAAATGGAAGCCATACATAACAATGTAAATCAGTTACATCACCAGAGATGCCATGAGGATTAATTTCATGTTTGTAGAAGTGCTGAAAATGTCACATTCTTATTTAGGAGCTTTCTGTGGTTGTCTGAAAAAAGAAACAAACAACAATTGGTGTTTAGAAGTACCAATGCAGAAACTTTCATCAGTCACTGATGACTGAATAGTATGAATTTCGTACACACACTGGCTTATATGTCTTTTTTTGGAACATTTTACTGATTTACTTTCATTCCCTTGTGGCTTATCCACAATTATGTCAATGAGGACCAGTTTACTTGTGTTGAATACAATGTCAGTGAAAATACAATGGGTTTTGGTGCCATATTAGACACTGGTCGCCAATCACACACACACACACACACGCACACCACACACACACACACACACATCAGAATGTTTCTCTCTAGAAATAAAAATCTACAAATAATATTTTTTAATCTTCTGTGTATGTATGAGTTTATGACAGCACACTGTGTGTTACATTTAACAGTTTTAACAAGTTTTGTATAGTTGGACTTTGGATTGATTGTTTTGGAAATAATGACATATGCTCAGTCTGAGTAATGATCAGTTTATGATATGACAGTGATACTTTCCAAGGTCTGGCGACGTAGACCCATAAGCACTTTAAAGAGCCATGTTATGGTATGCATAGGTTTCTTCAAAACAAATGAATCTCTACTAATCAGATCCAAATCCCTTAACCTAAAAAATTGGTAAGGTAAGGGAAGGGATTGGAAAGGACAGTCTCACAATTTGATGTTATATTTAGCTAAGTCCTACGTGGCCATGCAAGTGAGAGAGGAAAAACTGCATCACTTGCATCATGTGCTTTACATTACTTTGTTGTGCAAACTGTTCAGAGCAGTTATATGTTATGATAATGGGCATAATTATTGGCTCAGGGAAGGAATCTCAAAAGCCTAGGAGTTAGCAGGCCAAGACCCCCAAATGCCAAACATACTCCACTGGGAGTTAGACTGTGTTCGCAGCACTGGAAGTACAGTGGTAGTGGTGTCTTGGTCTACACCTTAGCCTTGTTTTGTATATATATATATCTTTAGGACATTTCCAGGAGTCTCTTTCCATCCATCATTTTTCCTTGTTGGCACTTCAGACCCGTAGAGGTATTCATTTCTGCTGCCCATTGTAGCTGGACATAGCGGCTACCTGAACATAAACTTCACGCAAGCTGACCTGATTGGTGAAGGTTTTCAGTGTATGAGTTTTGAGTTAATCAATTTGGCCCCAACAAACACCACAACAATCCTTATCAAAAGGCCACAGCCACCACACTGCAATGAGATCACACTGAGCAGCTGTAAATATCATGGAAGTCGATGTGTTTACTGATATATTTTGTTAATAAATGTTTGAACTAGACCATATGTGATTGTTGCCATACTTGTGATATCATTCTTATAGAGAACTCAAATTAAATACTGACCTGTAATTGGCTGATGAGACTGAAGAATCTCTTGTGATATTCATATTATCTGTTATAACCTCCTTTCATCAGCAAAACTTAAACAGGCTTTGTAGCCATGTTTCTCATACAGTACCAAAATAATGGATAATGAAAATGCAATACAGCTACTGAAAGTCGAGTTCTGCAAGAAGTAAAAAAACAAAGAAAATCTGAAGAAAAAAAGTATCTTTGGAAAACCACCAGGCATCAAATAATAAATATATATATACTTAGAATAAAAACTGCATCCTCATTGTATCTGTCTCAGTGGAGTTGCTGTGCGATCCAGCAAACTTAAGCTTCAAGCTCAGTCTGTTCTACTGAAGGTTCAAGTTCAAGTTTATTTGTCACATATATTGACATATTGTCACAGGATACAATCATAGTGAAATGTGTCCGCAAGCTCCTACAATTGTGCAATAATAAATAAGTGTAAAATAGAATAAGAATAAAGAATAGAAATAAGTAATAGATATATAATTATAAAAAACTTCTTGAACAGTAGTAGGGGGTGGGCAGTCTTAGGCAGTGTCCTCATTTAGGATCCTAGTGGCCGGAGAGTAGAAGCTCTTCCTGAGCCTCTCAGTGCTGGCCTGGTGTATCGGGTATCTTCTTCTCGACTGCAGCAGGGAGAAAATGCCGTTATCTGAGTGATTTCAGTCCTTAATAATTTGCCTAGCAGTCTTACACCACCTGATGTAAATGTATTTTAGGCAGGGTAGAGCACCACCTATTGTACATTCAGTCAAACTAACCACTCTTTGCAGAGCCTTGCGATCGCTGTTTGTCTTTCTCACCAAAAAGTCAGTGTGCAGTGCCCAGGTCAGGCCCTCTGTGATGTGGACACCAAGGTATTTGAAGCTGTCCACCCTCTCCACTGAGGACCCGTTGATGTTAAGGGGGACATAGTTCCTCCCCTGCTTCTTCCCAAAGTCCACTATCAGCTCCATAGTCTTGCTGAAGTTCAGGAGGAGGTTGACGCCAGTGAGTCAGGCTCTCTTCCTGCTTCATATAGGCCTTTTCATTGTTATCAGTGATCAGGCCCACCACAGCTGTGTCTTCAACAAACTTGACGATGGTGTTGGAGTCAAAAGTGGTTACACAGTCAAGTGTGTACAGCACCGGGGCTCAAAACACCTGTGTTAAGGATGAGGGTGGATGAGGTGTGTCTACCCACCCTCACTCCCTTGGGTCTGCCCATTAGGAAGTCAAGGACCCACCTGCACAGCGAGGTGTTTAATTCCAAGTCCTTGAGCTTTGTGATAAGCCTGGAAGGACCTATGGTGTTAAATGCTGAACTGTAGTCAATGAACAGCAATCTCACATAGCTCCCTCTCTTGTCCAAATGGGATAGGGCGGTGTGGGGTATGTGTGCTATGGCGTCTTCCGTTGATCAATTGGAATAGTAGGCAAACCAGTGTAGTGGGTCCAGTTTGCTAAGCAGTGAGGAGCAGATGCAGTCCTTGACCAGCCACACAAAGCACTTAATCAACACAGAGGTGAGTGCCACTGGGCAGTAGTCATTCAGGCAGGCTGGTCTTGGTTTCTTGGGCACAGGAGTGATGGTGGACTTGAAGCACGTTGGTATGACAGACTGAGCTAGGGATAGGTTGAATATCATTGTGAACACTGGCACATAGTTTGAGGACTACCCCCTGACACTGTCAGGTCCTGCTGCCTTCCTGGTGTTCACATGCTTGAAAGCCCTCCTGATGTCCAACTCAGAAAGATTCTGAGTCAGATATTTTATAGTGATATTAGAGAGAGACAGGAAAGGCAGGGGAGAGAGAGGGGATGACATGTCTTAATGGTATGTGCTCTACCAGGGGAGCATTTTCTTTGACACAGACAGAGGAACTTGTAAATTCCAATGTCATGCTGTTGTGCGATTGTGGTAAAAATCTACATTTGTCCATAATATTCACATTTGATGAGTTACTAACTCAACTGTGCGCTAATCCAAATGAACACTGAACACGTGAAAATAGATAAAGCCGAAGGTCACACTGACCCACAAAAACCTGCTTCACAACACAAGTGCCACATACTTTGAACAACAAGCCACATTAGCTTTTCTGCTAAAGTCTCTTCATTAACTTTTAAACATGAACACACGTCTTGTCCTGCACCTTAGCTTGTTGACTTTTTTCTTCCTTTTAATAATATAAAACTATCAACAATTACATTCGAAAAACACATGGACATTTTTTTTTTTACTACGAAAAATGATGACTAAATGTGATTTCAGTTGGGTCCAAGAACTGGATACCATGTTCCAAGGTTACCATGATGACAGCGGCTTGTGCAGATGCAGCGGCCAGTAGCTCCCTCAAACTTCACACATTAATTTATTATTATTTCACCTTTATTACTGATGCACGTATTAACTATGGAAAGACGTATTACCTATGACAGGAATATACTCATTAACGTCAGAAAAGGAAGCGCAGGGATTGGATTAATTGCAGCAGACCTAGAGACAATCACTGCCCATAACATCCTCCGATCATCCAGCCAGATTAGCAAGACCAAACGTCACCTAAAGCAGTGCGATCGCCCAAGGAAGAGGGGGAAGAGCTAACCCAGCTTGAACCTAAGGCTATTCCACTACCCAGTCTACTTCTGGCTAATATCCAGTTACAGGAAAATAAAATGGATGAAATTAGACTCAGGCTTACTCAGCAATGGGAAATCAGAGACTGTTGTGCCCACATGTTCACAGAGACCTGTGCTGTGTCTCAATTGGGATACTTCTGTTTGGACACTTGCACTTACCGGAAATGACGATTGCAACATTTGACTGCTTCTTCTTCTTCTTCTTTTTAATGGCGGATTGCAGCTGGGCGGAGCATTATCGCCAACATTTTCCTGCGATTGCCGCACGCTAAGGTATCTGTTTGCTCGCTTGACTTCAATTCAGTTTGATTAAAAATGAATAAAAATGAACAACATCACAACCATACTATCTGCCCAGAGAGTTCACCATTGTTTTTGTTGCTGCTTTTTACATTCCTCCAGACACAAATTCAAAAAATGCACTACAGCCACTACTGCATGAGGTCATCAGCAGTCACATGATAAAACAGCCTGATGGTATTTTTATTGTAGCTGGTGATTTTAATCAAACAGACCTCAGAACTATTTTATCTAAATTTCACTGGCATGTCCACACCAGGGGAAGCAATACTCTGGACGCTTTACTCCTTAACCACCAGCTAATTAAAAGGGTCAAACCATCCAAAACAGTTAAAGTGTTGACAGATGAAACTACAGCAGCTCTACAGCTCGACTATTTTGTGTGCACAGACTAGCACATCTTCAGAGAGAGAGGTATGTGTCTGTGCAGAGCCCAAGGATACTAAAAGACAATACCCACCCCAGCCACAGCATGTTCACCCTGGAGCGATACAGAAGTATCAGCTGTCGTACCACCAGACTACAGAGCAGCTTCTTTCCTCAGGCTGTGAGACTCCTCAACTCCACCTCATCCTCCGCACTCCACCATAAATAAATGACATGGAACTTTGTGTTATGCTGGTTTTGCACATTACCATACCACTACCTTTGTATAATATACGTATATAAGTAACTGTGTGTATTGTTTTTATTTTTATTATTCTTATTTTGGATAGTTGTATGTGTGTTCTGTGTGTTTAGCATGAAGGGGGGTTCAACTTTAATTTCATTGTGCAGCCCTATGTTGTAGACATACTAATAAATGTACCTTTAACATTGAAGATGGCACCCCATTCATTCCTATGGAAGTTGCATACTGGGCACATATGGTGAAAACGTTTTTCAGGATTCCTTGGGCTTCTGTGTTTTGGGGCCCATCAGCATTAGAGTCCTCAGTGTTTTCACTGCAACTATTTTCAATGGAAAATATTCGATGCCTTCTCGGAAAGTTACAAAATGATTGAGATGATTAGATTGCATATTGTTCCAACAATTTGCACCTACAAGATGAACAGAAAAATGAAACTGACTCTAACTAGCTTAGTCACTAGTTGTTATTATTATTGAAGCTGCTATCATCTTATCTGTACGTATCTTAATACCTCTAATTTCTTTTTTTATGGAAAAAACATTTTGTTCCTAATTGCAAGTTTTGTCAATTCACTACAGCATTAATTTGCGACTCTGACTGTTGTCTCCCCAATACAAATGGAGACAAATGGCTGAGGCACATGGGTATTGTAATATATAGAGCCATCCACCAAGTTGAAATAATTAAAACTGATGGCCATAACACAAACATACAGCTGTTCTGTTGTTAAATTATCCATGAGACTCATGTGTTTTATATTGAGGAACATTGAGGATATCATTAAAAGAAAACTTTGAAATGGGAATTTACATTAGGGGCAAATACTTCTGGAACAACTTGCTTCTCCCAATTAACCACACCATTGTTGCCAGCTGGCCAGGTATTTGGCCATACTACTGTAATACATGGCACTCGTATAGAATTTCATTGCTAACTCAATTCAGTTTTATTTATATAGCGCCATATCATAACAAGGTTATCTCAAGGCACTTTTTCATATAGAGCAGGTCTAGACCGACTCTTTATATTTACAGAGACCCAACAATTCCTATTTGCTAATCTATATGTGATGAAATTGATTTTTGCTGGAAAATACTTGTTTTGTTTTGTATGTGTTGTTGTAGAAATGTTCAGTATGTGATGGTGTGCTGAAGCGTGGGCAGAATCTAAATATAGAATGGAATGAAATATGCAACAAAAATCAGAGTGCATCTGCAAATTAAGAATCTACAGTACTATGTCTTTTCACTTACACACAGTCACACACACACAAACACACACACACGTAGCACTATTCTCTGTCCTGTGTCTAAAAAGTTATAAATTGCTGCTGTGGCCTGGTAGGCGGCTCCTGATCTTGAATCACTGTGACGCTGTCCGGGTCTGTAAAAAGCACTGCAGTGAAACTGGGCGTGGATACCACTGCTATTTGCCTTATAATGTGTTACAATCTCTTTCTTCTATGGCCACACTCAGGCCAAAATGTCTACCAAAAATATCTAAATCTAATGGACAGATGGCAGATTCAACCTCCCAACAGAATAACTAAATAAATTAATTTTAATGACTCAATGAGCTTTCTTTTAACTCCACCCTCAGGTGAGACGTTGTTATAGCCCCATTACTGGTAACGCTCTTAGAATAACATAGTTTTGAGTATGCTGTTCCTTCCATCCAACTCTTTTCAGTATTAAGGAGTGTACTTTGTTATGATTTGGTGCTATATAAATATAACTGAATTGAATTAAACATTGCAGCCTCAGGGGATAAGTAGCTGGGCTTTACACACAATTGTACAGCTGTACAGGTACACTTGACATTCACTTTCAGTTTTCACAGATTGTAAATTTTCATTTCTGAAAGTGGCCTTGAAGGGAAATCCTGGTGATATTCCATCTTTTAAAACACATTAATTAATGAGGCACACTGTTGCACTAGGTGACATGTTCCTTCATTACCATGAACACACACACACACACACACACACACACAGTAGTTTATTATGACTCAATCCCACATACACCGTCCTCCACCAAATGTGGATAAATCTGTTGGTGAAAATTGAGTTTGAGTAATGTGGCCAGCTGTTTTACAAAATGACTGAGGCTTTATAAAAATTACTGGTATTTGCTGACAATAAGAAAGATACAAAATATCCCCAGCCTCATCCTTTAAAGTGGACTCAAATGAGAAGCCTACTGTGTAGTTAGGGTTGTTCATTGGAGCTTGTATTCCTATACCTATGTTGACTCTCACAAGCCATTTTCCAGACCTCTAAATCGCTGCACACATCTCAGAGGATTTCAGCGAGTCAAATACAGTAAATCAGGTATTGAGCTCATTGACAACCATTTTCCAGGTTGGAAAAACAAACAACCAATCAGATCTTTGTTGGTTAAGAAAGAGGAAGGAAAGAGTGATGGGAGAAATGTGGATCAGTCCTCAAGTCAGCTTCAGTTCATAGTCAATCATTCATAGACACATGCGACATGCAACCACACTGTAATCTACAATATGTACTGTATAATAGCTCATGAAAAGAAAAAAAAACAAACAAAACAAGCTCAATGTCAGCTTCATAGGTGCTATGGATAGCATGGTAACATAAATAAATAATTACTACATTAACACTTAAGTCAACTCATACTAATAGAAATTAAATAGAAAGCTAAGAAAAAGTGTTTGTAGCTTTCCATTGTGATCTATCAAATTATGTAATAAATCTTGGAAAGGTTTTTTTTTTAAATATTTTCTCATCAGCTCATTTTATGTTGTCATTTTAGAAAACTAAATTATATTATTCACAAAAATGTGTGAATTTGTATTTAAATAGGTGTTAATTGTGTTGGAAATGCCACGAACTCGGAGAAATGTCATCACCAACATTATGGCCTCGCTGATGTTCCTGTAATATTTCCATCATTATTTCCTGGGACTCAGAAGAATGGAAAGTTTCCATATACTGCTCTCTGGCCTGGATGTCGCCTTTGATATGTGATTGACAGTGTCATTAATTAGCTAGTTAGTGTTAAGTGGTGCATGGAATATTACAGGAGACACCTGTCCATTTGGCTGAGAGTTTTCACCATAAAAAGTCCAAGCAGCTTATTTCAAGTGGCATTTCTCACATACATTCATGCTCCATCAGCACACTTCACTAAACAAACTATCCATTCGGGCTGCTCTGCACTATCTTCATCAGCCTCTCCAGACTGTAGAGGTGGTTCAAGTTTGTGTGACATGTTAAAGTTGTTATTAATATTTATGTAGTCTTTTTTTATTTCATTTGCATATAATAGAAACACCCCTACCAATCTCAAGTCAGAAAATTAGTCAGAGAAGCCAGCCTAAACAATGGTGACAGTTAACATTTATTAGATTGTTTTTCCTATGTACATAACATGTGTATTTACAGTATATATTTTATATATATATATAGATGTGGAAAAATGGACAGGGCATGCCACATAAAGGTGAGATATATGCTTTATTGTAAGTGTTTTCAAACAGTATGTTTCAGTTTTACACAAGAAAAGAACGAGAGCTATGCAGTTGGTTTGGTAAATGTAGGTCCACAATGGGGCAAAAATATTATTTGACTTGCTTAGTTTCATTATCAGACCAAGTACTCATTAACGCTTGTTCTCTTGAAAGCAAGCAGTGTCACAATGACAATTTTGCAGCTTATGGCTACATTATTGCAGCCTGCTTAGCTACTAACTAGAAGCTAAGTTATTTGCTAAATTGACAGGTATACATTTGCTAACTTATTAGTGTATTACAATGTCAACACGTAGCGAGCAGCATGTTAGCAGAGCAACAGCAGTCGCTTCAGTCCTTTGTCAGTGTCACACAGGATGTGTTCAGGCACAGTATTGAGAGTAAGTCACCTACATTTTGTCAGCACTCAGAGCCTAACACACAGTCACTGTAGTTATGCGCATGGAATGGAAGAAAATAGACTTGAAGCAAAAAATACACTTCGGATTGTGGTTACGCATGTATAGCGTAAGTGAACCATGAGCCACAGCCGGTGTAGACAGCTGTATTGATAAATATTATAAAATAGAAGCTGTTTCATCAGAAGCGTGTGAGGTGGACCACTGAAAAGTGGACTGAAACGCCTCCTGTGTAGACAAGCCTTTAGTGAACCCTTGCCATTATTAGCTTGGTGGATGGTTTCAGGAGCACTCTACTTGTTAATTTGTGGCCTGGCTTGAGTGCAGGACTGGGGTATACAGTAAATGGTATTGGAACATATGAATGGTATATAACATGTTTGTACAAAGTAGAGAACACAATTGTACTCCTCTTTCTACTTTGTGAAACAGACAAACATAAACTGTGTATTTATGGTTCACTATGGCCAAAGAAGTTTGTAACAGTAGCACAGATTGGACACACTAATAATAAGGATTTTTATCGGGGTCTTCATTTTTGGTTTGATGACATCAGTAATATATTATGGAAAACTGACCCTGGCTCTGCCATAAATGACCTACCACATCTCTGCTTGTGAGACAGCCACAGTGGGCACTCACAAACTCTTACAAACAAAGCTTATTTTTTGGTTTGATATTAGTGCCAACCCATTATGTTTAGTTATCCTACAGTTTTGTTTGGATTATGATACAAAAATGCTAAACCTGTAATCTGTTTGCTTACATGCTATAATGGATAGTTCGTTCTGTAGTCAAAAAACTTTGACACAGATTCATATACATTGCAAACTCAGTTCTGGCTGCACCACAGTCTCTCTGAATATACAAAAAAAGGAAAATGTTTGGCCTAAAATACAATGATTCTGGAGTCTTAGTATGATTATTTGGTTTTTGGCTCCAGACAATGCTGATGCAGATTCATCAGCCCTTAGTGGTGAACACATCATGGACCGTCCAGGAACATATCAGCTCAACATAACCCAAAACATGGGCAGATGTAGGATCAATGTAAGAGGCCACATGACCACATATAACAGCATGGGTTATCCCTTATGTCCAAAGGGACAGTGATGGCAGCCAATGGTATGAAGGCATCACGGCAGATTTAAACTTATCAAAACACTAGCCTTTGTCTTTAGACATCATCAATATAAAGACAGAAAGATCTTCTGTGAGAACACACGAGAAACTAAACATTTTGAGTATCTTGCCATAGTAAAAAATATTCGCTGTGACATCAGTAATTGTGGTGTAGCCAATAGTACAACATGCTAAAAAGTTCCAGGTCATAGAGATCTGCTAGTAAGTTATCCACTCTGAAGTACCACTCCACTTACATTTTCCTTTAAAAATGATTTTAATATGTGCGCAGTTATGTGCCTGACTGGGCTAAAGGCTCTCTGGAGAACACAACCACACAAACACACATTTGCACACACAGAAGCCTCTACCGAGAGGCATTTTTCCCATCTCTTGTTTCAGGGAGCACTGATCTATGACAGCCTGCTTGTGTGATGGTGTAAGGGGCAGTGGAGCACAGAAATGTCCCTTATGATCTAAACAAGAACGTGGATTTTTGAAAAACAGTATTATTCTTCATGGCAATTCTAAGGATGTAACTGATTTTCTGTATTTGTGTATTTGATTTTTGTGCATTATACCTACAATATTAATACTGGCTTAGGGTAGTTAAAGAATAAAAGTGGACCAGCTTCACAACACCCAGGGCACATGGTTGTCAGAGGAGATTCACTTGTTTCAACTGCACTGGAAACAAGTGAATCTCAAGCACAACTACAGCCTGCAGCAGCAGTTAGTCCAGGCTAAACAGAAGCAGAGCTGTCCTTAATGGTCAGGGCCTGCTGCCCCCTTAAAGTTAATGATTCGAAGTCCTGATGTGTTAAGTTTGGTTTTGTATTCGCCTGTGGACACCAAAGCAAATACTCCCACTGCAAGAAGTAGTGTGTCCTTTATGCAGAGAGGCAGAAAATGGAGTGTTTATGTTTATGTTCATGTTTCTTTTATTCATGAATTAACCCTAACCATGATCTTTCCCTAACCTTAACTATATCTTAGTTGCCATATTGTAGAAAGCAGTAATTCTTAATGTTGGTCTATATTTATGTTTCTGTCTATGATAGGGTTACAGTAATAGAGGCTACAATTAATGGAGATCAGAAATTGTGATCAGAAACCAACACTGTCTCCTAAAGGTTATGTTTACACATAGGTATTTTGTAGGAAATACAAGATTTGTAGCAGATGTAAAGTATGTAATAAACATAATAAGGAATCAGGCTTAGAATCAGAATAAAAAACAACAACAAAATGTAATTGTCTATCACAAGGCAATGGAAATTACATTTTCTCCAAAACATTCAATTAGGTATTTACAAAAGCAAATACAAACATTGGTGCAGGGTTAACATCTGTGTCATTTTTGTCTCATATAGGAATGTAGGTGTTGCAGCAGCACAAGGACAGAAATGAAGCAGAACTGGCAGGTCAAAGTGGCATAGTCTGTGGTTTCCATTGCTGTTGTACAGTCAGTGTAAAACTGTGTGTGACAGATGACTGTATACTGTGTATACTGTGTACATATTGACTAAAGAGCAGATTGAGCACACGTCAATATGCATTTGTAGGATTTTAATAGATAGATAGATAGATAGATAGATAGATAGATAGATAGATAGATAGATAGATAGATAGATAGATAGATAGATCAGGAAGACAGCAAGCATGAAACCAAAAGCATGACACAAAGAAAAAAGTTCACATTTACTGAGGTCAAAAGCAGGCAAGGATCAAAACCAGGTAAACAGTCAAAATTAGGCAAACGTATCCAAATGGGAGTCAGGCAGGTTCCGCAAGCAGAATCAGGCAAACACACAGGCCGGAAAGCTACACGGATGCAAACTAGACAATGTGGCAGGGAATGAGTGGAGATGGGCCAGTATATATACTGCAAGGCTGATTAGGGAAATGGGAAGTAGGTGAGTGAATGAGCGTGGAAGGTCAGGTGAGGGGAATGGAGGGAAAAGGGGTTACTGCAGGGCAGGAGGGAGTGGCTGGATCTGGAATGACATGAGAGTTAGTAGATGGCAGAGAAAAACAGAGCAGACAACTAAATAAATACTAAGAGCTGGATGAAGTTGTGGCACTTCTTGTAAGGGACCCCTGTGTTCCCAGTATAAGTCTAGCTTGTCATCCAGGTGTACTTCGAGGTATTTATAGGAGTGAACCACCTCAACATCCTTCCCCTGGATGGATACAGGGGTCAGAACTTCTACAGGTGGCATATCTCTGAGTTGTAGCTGAAAGGAGAGGTATATAGTGTAAACAGAAAGAGAGAGAGGACAGCCCCCTAGGTAGTTCCTGTGTTGCTCATCAAAGTCAAATTGATGTTTCTTGTGATAGAAAAATGCTCACTTGTCATGGTGATAGGACAGCTATCATCATAGGATATAAGTATGAAACTTTGTTCATGTGATAACAGGTGGTACTATATGGCAACCGAAAAAACTCCATCGGATTGAGATATTTTCTTTTTTTTTTGTTTCTGTTTCCAAGGTCAAGAATGAACTTTCATGCTCAACATTGTTTTCTTCATCTTTTCCTCCAGGTGTCTAAACTGAGGACTGACAGAGAAGAACTCTAACTCAAACTCTAAATATCACCTGGATATCACAAAACCAGACCAAAGACTTTTTACTCTAACCACAAGCCCTTTGACATTCCTCTGTCAACATCAAACCAAAGTGTTCAGTGACTCCCTTATCCAACTTAATGATCTTCAGGAACTCTCACACTTCAGTGAGGACAGTGCATTAACAGATCTTCCTCTCATCATCTTGAATCATATTGGAAAAAAACAGGTTTGGATGCATGTCAATTTCCAACCTGGAAATAGCTAGCTTTTTGAACTTTTCACTAGCTTTTTTAACAGCGATACTCCCTGATGATCACAAGGGAATATGTCACTCTGTTTCTGGTGGTCTCCTGTTTCCTGGTGAACTACAGCTCCCAAATCCCCCTGCAGGCTCAGCAGGCTCAGCTCCAGAGCAGAACTAAGGCTGGAGTGATGTTAGCCAGGGGTGGGACTGGAGGTAAGACTGTGAGGGCGCATTTGGGGGAAGTGTCACCATTAGTGGGCAGGACGAGGCTAAGGAGACATGGGAGGCTGAGGGTCCAGCGTATTAAAAGAGGATGGGTGTGGAACCAGTTCTTTGTCCTGGAGGAGTACATGGGATCTGAACCACAGTATGTTGGAAAGGTAAGTAAATATTGTTCACATGTGACCTTTAAAGTTTTGATTTTTTTTTCTATCAGCTTCAATTTTAGTGCAACTTGAAGCCATTTAAAAAGGTCAATAGAAAGGATACAGATGAACCATGAAAACTGTACTGGACACATACCTGAATGCATACCATTACTTGCAAAATACAAGAAAACCAAATCAAATGACAATCATTCAATCCATTAGTTGTTACCAGGTGAGTTTTTCCAGAAACTACCACATGCAAATAACATTGAGTTCAAAATGTAAATTATAGCACCACCACTATATTCACCAGCATTCAACATACCATAGTATTTAGCAATGACTTTAGACTGTTTAGTCTGTTAAAAAA
Organism: Macquaria ambigua; assembly: GCA_008360985.2. Taxonomy (NCBI): domain Eukaryota; kingdom Metazoa; phylum Chordata; class Actinopteri; order Centrarchiformes; family Percichthyidae; genus Macquaria; species Macquaria ambigua. Next base: position 44,068 of record VMKM01002686.1, on the reverse strand, counting down.
AACACACTTTTCACAAAAACATAAAATAAGACTTTTATTATCTTTTTCTTATTTCTCCTATGATACAATACAAGATGAAAAAGTCAAAACAATTTCTAAAAATAGGTCAGAAAATATCACTTAGACTATATAAAATATACAGTAACCAAAAGGTGGGTGGACTTCTTCAGTACTCAATTGAAATTGAAACTCCTGACTCACTTATCCCAGCTACGTTGTCCAACTTGACAATACCAATTACTCAAAACCAGTGTCAGAGGGTGGACTGGGCAAGAACCCAGCAGCTTCCACATTACTAAAGCAGTACTCTACTCAAACCCAGTGTCAGAAATAACAAAGGGCAAACTTGCCCTTATTGCCTAGTATTAAAACACAATTACTGGGGGAAATGTCTGAGTATAAACATGCGCCCTGAATTTTTAGTAAGAAAAGGCAAAAATTGCCCAAATTGCCTACATCTGGTCAAAACAAAGGTGCTCCTTCTATTGTCTTTTCAAGAAACACATTCTTTGGCAATTGCCAAAAATAAGCAGAGAAGGAGAATGAGGAGCCAGAGGAGGGGATGAAAGAAGTTGAGGAGCAGGAGGTGGAGGAGGACAGAAGTGAACCGGAAGGAGTGGGAAGCAGCACCCAGCTTAATATAATTCCATGAAGAAAATGCCAAGAAGAAAATGAGAAGTGAAATGGAAAAGCAGGAAGCTGATGTCCTCAGTGCAGTAGGCAAATATTTTAGTAGTCGAATCCAACAAAAACCAGAAGATCAGATCACACCGTTTTGTAAAAACCTTGAACAGAAGATGAGGCGAATCCATGATGAGAACATCCTGCTTGAGTTAGAGCACCAGCTTGAGGAAGCATGCTGCCAGGCTACAATGAGAGACCGGTCCAACCAAGCCCATCCCTCTCACACCTACCCCCCCTGCTACCCACCTACTTTTCAATATTGATCTGCCATCTGATATGACTTAATGAAATGTGTTTTTGTTTTAATTACTTGATTTTGTATTTAGATTTTTATTTTGTAATTTGTACTTTGACTTTTTTATCCAATCAAATATATGAATATTCTTGTTAACCGTATTTAATATATTTAATATTTAATGTGAAAATTTAATCTAATCAGAATAAATGCTATACATTAAGTTTACCTATTTTTCTTTCACCATCATAGCTGCTAGTGGAATGCATATATTGTACTTTAAACAACAAAACTATTGCACATGTGAGTACAAGGTGAAGGTGACAGACTTGAAGACTTGAGGGTTGATAATAGGATGAAGAGCTTTAAAGGCAGTATGAAGCTTTCAGAAGAACAGTGTTTTCAAACTTAATCATGCAAAGCTGGTTAAGTTGGGGTGTTATGTACAGTAGAGTCAGTATTTTTTGATTATTACATTTGCACAAGTCACAGATATACAATTGTAAATACATGGGTGGTCAAAAACAATCAAAAACAGAGCCAAAACAACAGAAAATGTGTCACTGACCTAATGCTACTCACGGACTGCATTGTATATACAGTAATTTAAAATGGATAGAACTTGCCTTTAAGTGGTCATCTTTTAGGACACTGTAGATTGCGCTGCAGGTCTCAGGGATGATTTCAGCAACAGTGGAGTGCCCGATGCGGAACAGCTAGGCTGTCACCTAGAAAAGGGTGACTGACCACCCCTTATGAGCCAATAGATAATTCCTTTGTGTTGTTATATCTGGAGCTGGCTTTACTCCACCTTTAGGTCTGTCATGACAATGGAATAATTCATTTCTTATAAAAAAAATGCATAACTGACATCACTGATAAATCAGAAGATCATTTTATTTAGTGTTAAGATATCAATCAAAATTTCCCATATGAGATTGTCTATTCCAAATTATATACCAATGCCACAATGCAGCATCTCAGCACTACATTAGACTACCGGTACATTAAGTTATTTTTAAATTATTACAGTAAATTAAATGTATTCATATGATAAGAACAAAGGTCTTGCACTCTTCCCCTGTGATGCTGTGTGAATGATAAAACAAAGACCATAATGTATCTTTGGCTATGGATGATGCAGGGGTGGAATAGGTGGAATTAACCAATTACAAACACTCAGGTTGTTATAGCTTTCTCATCAATTAAGAATAGCCTACTTTCTTTATTGCACTGATTATTGATACAGTAATGACATAATGTACTAAATAACTAATGGAAAAAGCAAGAGCAAGAAAAATAGAGTTGTTGTAGCAGAGTCAGGAGGATACTTTTAATTTTGTTTAATTGTTGAATCTGCCCTCTTTTCTCTTGTAAAACAGTCAGTCATGTAACTTCTTTTATCTTTTATCTATGGGCTGTAGCTCACCTGTCGCCAAGAAGCACTGCGTTATCATCAGCCGTTCCCCTGGTAAAATGCTGTCTCGATAGTTGGTGTTTTCTCTGCTGATTAGAGGTGACACCAACTCCTCTAAACAATGGAACTGCTCCGGGAATAGACGCGAGAAATTGACAAAAGAGGGGAGATCTCCTGTCTCAAGTTCATGGTGTAAATTTGCATATGCCCCCTGGGTATTCCGTTGAAGCACCCATGGACGGCTCCAAATTCTCGACCCTCTCATTTAAAAAAAAATGTTTTTGCCGTTTTATCAATACTAAAAATGCAACTGTAGCAAGTAACTCACTATCACTATCGTCATTAATATTTTAAGACACTACAAATTATATCCAGCTGCAAAAAACGCCTGAAAAGCCGGCAGTTACAACAGAACTATAAAGAGTCGTTGCTATGGAAACGATACGCCGTCTCGTCTAGTCACTTTGGTGTAAACTGGCAGGTTTCAGAACGTTGCAGACCAGCACGTTGCAAGTAGTTGCAAGTTTCAACTCGTCTCGTCTCGAATCTTTGGTCTGAACAGGATTTTAGCCTGCTTGATTTTTGTGGTTGTAAATAGAACTTTCGGCCCTAATTCCATCTTTCCCCCATTGTAGCAATCCACAGACAGAAGGGAAACAACAGGAAAATGAAAGGACAGTCAATGAGAGAGAGAGAGAGAGCTTCAAACCGTAAAAAGCAGTTTCTACGCGCCTCCCCCTGCTGATTTTGAGTGCTCTGATTAATTCATGTAAATAAATAATGTTCTGTTTGTGATGACAGTTTTTTTTAGTTTTGTTTATTTTTAACAGCTAGCACGTTAAGGCATTGGCCAGTGTGCTCCAGGCACTGTGGATGTTTGATGCCTTCTGTGAATTTTTCACTCCCCTGACCGGCTGGAACAGCACCCTCTTTGTGTTCCAGGAGCTCCTGATTTACAAATGAAGCATCTTAAACAAACTTGGTGTAGTGTTGTTACTGCTGCTATGCCCGACAGCTGAGCAGAAGCAGCATTGCACGTCATGCGTCCATGCCAAAAGAGGGCTGCAGATGGACTTACTGAGCTTGTTAGCCTAACAGTTTGAGTCAAGCATAGAGGCTGTAGCCTATTACGTATAGCTCTGGTTGTGTCTGTGTTTTTCTTGCGGTTGGTTTGTAAAACAAACAGCCAGCGGCGTTGCTGATACATTCGATTGTGAGCTGTAGTTTCCCTAGTAAACACACCGAAGTGAAGCGATGTGGTTCCTTGACGAAAAAAAACACTTTGGCAATATTGTTGTTGTTACATTCATGCCAATAAAGCAAATTGAATTGAATTAAATTGAGAGAGAGAGAGAGAGAGAGAGAGAATGTGTACGTGAGAGATAGAGGTAAAGAGAGGTTCAGAGGCAAAGAGAGACCAGGATTTCTGTTGGTAAATCAAATAACCGTGATTTGTATTAAACATGTCAGCATCAGATGTGGCTCAGAAAAACAAAAAATGGTAATACTATGATCTTGAAAACCTGGGCCTTGTTCAACTGTTGATGATTTAATACAAATCTTTTTTCAGTTCTTCAAATCTGGCTTAAAATTTAGCAGCTGTTGCTGCCCAATCCTGCAACAGTACAGGTTCATTCAGTTAGCTGGATCTTGACATGGGCACCAAAACAGAAATGTACATATAATTATGATTTATGGATAAATCATTCAGTCAATTTGGTGAAATTATCACAATTGAATTTCACAATAAACAGATAAATTCCTGTATATGCTATACAATCAAATTAAAACAGTACATTTAAAATAAATGCTATCCCATTTAGTTTGGGATTTTATGTTTTTGGCTGTTGTTAGACTAGTGGAGCCAGACAACATGACAAATTGATGTGGGTTTGTCATTTTAACACTAAAACGTATGAGATGTTGCATCATAAGTATACACTGTATACAGTTGGATTTAAACAATTCATATATTTTAGTCAGAGTGCATTTCATAAAATTTAGGTACGATTTTAGAAGGTGTTTATGGATAATATGAGCAAATATTGTGTTTTTTAGACGCTTTTGTGTATATATTTATTTTTGCATAGGAAATGATAATTGAGTGATAAATTCATTACAGTGCAGCCTTTACCTCAATGTAATTACATTCATTTCAGACTTGTGATGTGTTGAAAGTGCTACAGAAATGTTACTTTACAATTTAGTAAGATAGCCATTGTAATGACATTATGTAAAAGTGACTCAGGCGCTTATTTAGACATGAGACCAACATGTAAAATTGCCATCAGATTAACGTAATAAGGAGCATGTCTGAAAAGGGCTTCAAGAACATACAATATCAGTGTAAAAAAAAAAAAGCATAGAAAAATGCTGGTACCAGCCACACACTGTAGACTTGGAAGCTGTCCGTGGTGCTGAAATGTGGAAGTGGATCCTCCTCTGGAGCTCCAACTTAGAACAAATAATTTTTGAGTGAAAGAGACCGATGTGAATAATTTTTTTCCACAATCAGTGTGTAGCCCTAATATCATGTTATGCATGTATGGATGATATGAAGGCTGGGGTTATTGGATGAGAGTTGTCTTTTTTCTGGAACCCCTAAATTATGGACAGTCTGTACCAATATGACCCAGTCTTAAATCCTGATGTAATGCAGCTGCTTTTTAACATTAGTATGTGTTGTGTCCGGTGTCATCTCTGATTCATTCACCATAAATATTTACCTCCAGTAGCTTCTGTGTCATGGCACATTAGGTGGATGACTCGGAGTTACATCATCACTATGAATCAATAATGAATTCATACTCAACTTTTTACAAAAAGTATAATTTTTGCTTAAGGTCACAGGTTAGGCAGTTAGGCACAATGGCAGCAATATGCAGTAGTCCATAACAAAAACATACACTACTATGCTATATTACAAATTGGGTTATATTGTTGTAACTCTGGTCCTTGGTTCAATTGGCTACAATATCACTGTATACACTAAAGTAACTGCTAAGATCTGGGGACATGGTGACAGGGCTGAGAATAGATTCAAGAGATCAAAAAACATGAACAGTCAGGTTGGAAATAAACCTCCAGGTTAGCTAAAGTTATTTGGAAGAGAAAAAGGTGAAGGGTAAAATTATTTCCCAAACAGTTTGTTTCCATCACAGTTTACAGACCTACTTCCTGCATCAACTTTGATCTGCTGTGCACGCAGTTATTCTGTTTAATGACAGATTATTACATTATTAAATAAATGCAATACACATTCAAATAAAGTGGTTTAGAAAATCTAGATAAACTGTTACTTGATGACAACCTGTCTGATCTTCTGACTGCTCGTGTTTCTTGCCTTGTTGGACCTATTTTTTTAGCGAGTACAGTGTTATCTTAACCTATAGAAATGATGGCAGATCTACAAAAACAAAACCCAAGTGTAATAAACCCTAGTCTTCCTTCAGCTGAAATTTCACACAATAAAGACGACAGCATGGTGGTTTGACTTGCTGGGACACTGTTTGACAGTTCCCAGAACTTACGAAGGTTTGCCAAAATTAAGGCATTGATTCAAGTGTTCATTGGTTAAGCAGCTGCGGTATGAGAACATCGATCAGTGCTGGACTATGGAACGCATTTCTCTTTCCATTCCTCTGTTTTCTTCATCAACCTTTCATTTTCTCTGTAAACTTTGAGAATTATTTTGCTGCTACATTAATGATATAGTGTTTGTATGTCACGAACTGACAGAGGCAGCTTAATGTCATGGTAATGACATCACACTTCTTGTGATTGGACTGGAGTGAATGCATGCAAAGAAATTCAAACACAACACTTAAACACAAGAAAATATATCCTCACATATTGCAATAAATGACATATGGTCTGCATACGGCCCTTATTTTTTTGTTTTTTTTGAGAAGCCCCGCTTTACATGTTGTAACCCCAACTTTCATCAAAAGATCTCAGAATGTTTCAGGTGAGGTAGCACCATGAACTTGGATCACTACCTACACTTAAACCATTACACACAAATGTAGGATCTTTAGGCTCATAAGCGTGCATGATTTTTACACTACTGGCTGTTTTGCTTAAAGATAAATTCATGGTAGTTGGGGGTGGAGAAACTTTTACAAGCTCTATAGTCCTCTGTTGGCCCAACTTCAGACAGGGATGAGAACACGTCTGAGTCCTGAAGAGCAGTCAGACTGAGTAAGCCAGGCTCCACTCGTGCCCAGCCAGAGAGGACTTGTGCTCAGGGGCTCCTGATTAATCTGCTGTTAGTGCTAAAAGCAGGGTCACAGCTTGATTATCACAGGAGGAGGGAGGGCTGCTTGGAAGGAGGGGGGCAGAGGGAATCAGATGACCTTATGCCACTTGGAGTTTGAGTCAGAGCTTTTAGCTTTTAAAACCTCTGGCTGAATCTGTGGCAGGCAGGTTTACAAGATTTTGACAGAGCTGGAGTCCTGCTTGGACCAAAGTAGTTATGCAGCTAAACACATGCACGTCTTATCAATGACCAATTACCAACCTCTAACAGGCAAACACACCACCCAAATAAAGGAAAATGTTTTCTTGTGACCTCTACTGCACTGCTTGTCCTAAAAACACCATAATTCTCCTTTACACTGAACTGCATCAACCACAGAATGTGTACAGGCCACATGTCTGGCTAAGACAGTGGATAATGAAGTTATTAGTCTTGCATAATCAAAGGTGGTCAGGAGGTTGCTCTGGCTAAATTTCTGACTTCACAAACTGTAAAGTAGAGAGAAAGACAGACCAAGCTGAACATGTAGGGAGTTATATTTGGGCCTTATTCCTGAGTGCGCAATGGAATATTTTTAGCACATAAAAATATTTTTTGCAAGCATATGAATTATATTTTGTAGATAAATTATTATCACTACCGGAAAAGTTTAATTTGACCAAACAAAAATCTATTTTTTTATGTTATGCTATTAACATAATGCTATTATCCATGTAAGACATAAGTGCTGATATAATAATTATAACTTTCTTTCACTCAGTTTTACTCAGTGTGTTACAGTGTGCAACAATTCCAGCCAATCAGAAAATGGGTCAGAAAGTAGGTAATTTGAGATTGGCTGTTTTGTCTATGTAGGGACCATGGGAACTCCACATATGAATTTGTTCATTGTGTGATGTAAACACAACTTTTATTTTGAAATTTAAGTTGTTACGCTTACAGTTGTCCCCATGGATGTATGAAGAGAACTGGATAAAGCGTCAGAGGCGGGGCCCCGTTCATTCCTATGAAAGTTATTCAGTGGCGCATGAAGCCAAAAAAGTTCAACTTCCCGGGTATTATCTGGATTATAATTATCTGGATCTTCCACATTCTTGGCCCATAGAGCAAGCGCACTAGCGTTTCCTTTAGCCCCGCCTCCCAACCGGTCCGTCTCAGGCTCATTCACATGAATGGCATATACAGTTGCAAGAAAAAGTATGTGAACCCTTTGGAATTACCTGGATTTCTGCATAAATTGGTCATAAAATGTGTTCTGATCTTCATCTAAGTCACAACAATAGACAAACACAGTCTGCTTAAACTAATACCACACAAACAATTATATGTTTTCATGTTTTTATTGAACACACCATGTAAACATTCACAGTGCAGGGTGGACAAAGTATGTGAACCCTTGGATTTAATAACTGGTTGACCCTCCTTTGGCAGCAATAACCTCAACCAAACGTTTCCTATAGTTGCATATCAGACCTGCACAACAGTCAGGAGGAATTTTGGACCATTCCTCTTTACAAAACTGTTTCAGTTCAGCAATATTCTTGGGATGTCTGGTGTGAATCACTCTCTGGAGTTCATGCCACAGCATCTCAATCGGGTTGAGGTCAGGACTCTGACTGGGCCACTCCAGAAGCTGTATTTTCTTCTGTTGAAGCCATTCTGTTGTTGATCTACTTCTGTGCTTTGTCCTGTTGCATCACCCATCTTCTGTTGAGCTTCAGTTGGTGGACAGATGGCCTTAAGTTCTCCTGCAAAATGTCTTGATAAACTTGGGAATTCATTTTTCCGTCAATGATAGCAATCTGTCCAGGCCCTGAGGCAGCAAAGCAGCCCCAAACCATGATGCCCCCTCCACCATACTTCACAGTTGGGATGAGGTTTTGATGCTGTGCCTTTTTTTCTCCACACATAGTGTTGTGTGTTCCTTCCAAACAACTCAACTTTGGTTTCATCTCTCCACAAAATATTTTGCCAGTAGTGCTGTGGAACATCCAGGTGCTCTTTTGCAAACTTCAAACGTGCAGCAGTTTTTTGTGGACAGCAGTGGCTTCCTCCGTGGTGTCCTCCCATGAACTCCATTCTTGTTTAGTGTTTTACGTATCGTAGATTCGTCAACAGAGATGTTAGCATGTGCCAGAGATTTCTGTAAGTCTTTAGCTGACACTCTAGGATTCTTCTTCACCTCTTTGAGCATTCTGCGCTGTGCTCTTGCAGTCATCTTTACAGGACGGCCACTCCTAGGGAGAGTAGCAACAGTGCTGAACTTTGAACCCCTCCAATCTCGTCTCATTGATTGGACTCCAGGTTGGCTGACTCCTGACTCCAATTAGCTCTTGGAGAAGTCATTAGCCTAGGGGTTCACATACTTTGTCCACCCTGCACTGTGAATGTTTACATGGTGTGTTCAATAAAAACATGAAAACATATAATTGTTTGTGTGGTATTAGTTTAAGCAGACTGTGTTTGTCTATTGTTGTGACTTAGATGAAGATCAGAACACATTTTATGACCAATTTATGCAGAAATCCAGGTAATTCCAAAGGGTTCACATACTTTTTCTTGCAACTGTATATATATACACATATATATGTGTAACCATACCTTAACCATAGCAGTGTTAGAGCAGAACATGTTTTTTTTTAAACTGATTTCTAACAGATTTTAAAGGTACAGTCATGATGTCGTCCTGCTGATAGAGGCATAAGATCAGAAAATGCTTCTATGTGTCGTTCTAAAGGGCAATTACAAACTACGTATTTTGGAAATTAATTTGGAGGAATTGTTGGATGGGACAGTACCTCCAAAACAAATATTATTCTTTTAATATCTTAATAGACAGAGCTTGTTTTTTTTTACTGCAGAAACACCTCTACAGGAAGGGTTACTTTCACTCCACTGTGACAGGATATACACCATGCAAAAGGCATGTGCTATGCTCACACATACACTGACACTCAGCTGAATACATATCCTGGATACAGGTTGAGGTGAAAGCTCCCTGGATTTCACTCTTCACTGGTCAATTGTGACAAATAAGGATGTATTTTCCAAAATGCAAGCCCAGTGTGTATGAGTGTGTGGGTTGTGTGTGTGTGTGTGTGTGTGTGTGTTCTTGTACAGCTATCTTTGTGAGAACCAATTTGAGTTTTAGACCTTGGGAGTGATTAGATTCAGATTAGATTCAACTTTATTGTCATTGCACATGTCACAGGTACAAGGCAACGAAATGCAGATAGTATCTAACCAGAAGTGCATAAGCAGTAGAATAACATAATGAATATAAATATACAGGGTACATGAATATTTACAGTATATACAGAAAGTATACATAAAGTGCAGAATGTGCGGTTTGAATGTACAGTTGTGCAATGGTATTATTTAGTGCAAGCAGATTAAAAAGTACTTAATAGTGCAGTGATGTCATTCAAGTTTGGTCCAAGGGGGTTGGTAAGTGTGTGTGTGTGTGTGTGTGTTGGGGGGAGACGTCAGGGGGCAGAGTTCAGCAGGGAGACAGCTGATGGGAAAAAGCTGTTCCTGAACCTGGTGGTTTTGGTCCGGAGACTCCTATAGCGCCTCCCAGAGGGCAGGAGGGCAAACAGTTTGTGTGCTGGGTGGCAGGAGTCTTTTCTGATGTTCTTTGCTCTCCTGAGACAACGCTTCCTGTAGATGTCCTCAATAGCAGGAAGTGAGGCTCCAGAGATGCGCTGGGCAGTTTTCACCACCCTCTGCAGCGCCTTCCGGTCCGAGACAGAGCAGTTCCCATACCAAACTGTAATGCAGTGGGTTAGGATGCTCTCGATGGTGCAACGGTAGAAGTTCACCAGGATGTCTGAAGAGAGGTGGTTTTTCTTAAGAGTCCTCAGAAAAAAGAGGCGCTGGTGAGCCTTCTTAACCAGGTAGGAGCAGTTAGTCAACCAGGTGAGGTCCTGCGAGATGTGGATCCCCAAGAATTTGAAGCTGGTCACACGCTCCACTGCCGCACCGTTGATATGGATGGGTGGGTGTGTGTCAGCATTCCTTCTGAAGTCCACGATGAGTTCCTTGGTCTTATTGGTGTTGAGCAACAGGTTGTTCTCAACGCACCACACAGCCAGGCGGTCCACCTCCTCTCTGTAGGCTGATTCATCGTTGTCCTTGATGAGGCCAATCACTGTGGTGTCATCCGCAAACTTGATGATGGTGTTAGAGCCATGTACAGGTCTGCAGTCGTGAGTGAAGAGGGAGTAGAGGAACGGACTCATCACACAGCCTTGTGGTACACCAGTGTTTAGGGTGAGGGTGGAGGAGTAGTGGTGGTCTGACCGAACATGTTGAGGCCTGTTGGTCAGAAAGTCCAACAACCAGTTGCAAATAGGAGCGCTGATGCCCAGATCTGTCAGTTTTGTGATTAGCTTAGAGGGGATGACAGTGTTAAATGCTGAACTGAAGTCTATGAAAAGCATTCTGGCATATGTGTTGACATTGTCCAGGTGTGAGAGGACAGAGTGCAGCGCTATGGAGACTGCATCTTCTGTGCTCCTATTCACGCGGTAGGCAAATTGGTGGGGGTCCAGGGTGGGGGGAAGACAAGATTTGAGATGTGCCAGAACCAGCTGCTCCAAACACTTTGTGATGATGGGGGTGAGTGCTACTGGGCGGTAGTCGTTGAGACATGTTGGAGTGGAGTGTTTTGGTACTGGTATGATGGAGGTGGTCTTGAAACAGGTCGGCACAACTGCATGGGCCAAGGACATGTTGAATAAGTCCGTCAGGACCCCCGCCAGCTCCCCAGCACATGCTCTGAGCACACGTCCAGGGATGCCATCGGGGCCAGCAGTGGGGAGTTTTTTTGGAAAGTAAGGGCATTTTGGCTGGACTTCACTTTCAGACAGACCTTCAAAGGGCTGTTTGAGAGGTGGTTTTAAGGTTCAGGTGAGAATTATGTTAGGGTTAGGGTTACGGTAATGGTTGGAGGTAGGCATTTAGTTGTGTGTGTGTATAAACTGTGTTCTCCTGCCAGTGAGTTGATTTCTCACCTTGTCAAGTCATTGTTGGTAATAAGATTAGGATTCATTCTGCACTTTTGGGAAAGGTTTAAAGTAAATGTGTGTTTGTCTGTGTTGTTATGTTTCTGGCTTTTCATCACCAGAGGGGGGTACTATGAAGCGAGATTAATGGGTTAGCGAGGTATGTTGAGCCTACAGCCAGAGTTTCATTGTCACAAAGGTGGCTCTCTTTTAACTTGGCTAGACACCACCAAACGAAGCCATGCAATTACAGTAGTGCAAACTATATGTACATACATGCATTCAGGTGATGATGCAGAAAACCTGAGCAAGAATACTGTTTTCTGCGCTATTCACAAGGTTGTTCTTCTCTCACTGAACTACTGAATATGTTTGTAGTGTTCCCTTCAGGTAATATTAACACTTTTAACACAATTTTACACAGCATAACATCCATACACTAAAAGAATGATGAAGGCACAGCAACTACATACCACTTTGGATTATGTTTTTATGCTTGGTTTACATGGCTGTTATTGCAGCTAATAGAACACCGATTAGAAAATTCAATCAATAAAATTCATTTCACTTTGATTTAGCCAAAAACTGAAGTGATTTCCATATATTTACAGCAACAGTGTTGCTTTTTCCGTAATAATTCTTTTATATTCTAAATAGCTCTCCATTACAACAACCTGTTCCTCTTGAAGTAGGCGGCACGCGATCGGTCCATTTTGTGTGGAAGAAGAGTCAAATGACACCCCTTTTATTGGAACGCAAACAGAGCCTGACAAAGAAAACGTGGGTTAACAAAGAAAGTTGATAACCACCATCATGAAAGCCATTATCTCTGATTGGGGTTTTAGAAAGCCTGGCATGTCTGGCAACTTGCTTCGTAGTACACTCCTCAGGCATCACCAATCAAAAAGACTGCTCAGACTTGTTTTCATATAGCCAAGTCGTGTTGGTTAGGACCAAGCTATGATGAACAAAAGCCTGTCAACATTTGATTCCAATGTAGCATTAATACATTGATACCCTGTCTAGTCAACCTCACATACTGGTGACCCCAAAAGGTAGAGGGAGGTGAATGAAAGTTTTAGTTGGTATGACTTTTAAAAGAAAATAAGCAGTAGACATGCATCTGTCTGACTTGAGTGAGCACAGTCTTCAAGGGCGTTTTGAATAGGACTCCCCTTAGTACAATTTGTCTGGGCAGATCTCAACACAGACATTGTACTCAGGTGTACTCACTCTTGTTATGTTGTTGTGGTTGGAATGTGATCTAAACTTGATCTGACCAAACTACAAGGTGTACTCTGCAAGTTTGAGCTACACGGCTCCTGCAGCCAGGTGAGTGCTGAATGCTGGGAAGTGGATATGTGAAATCAACAGCTAGCAGCTAGCTGGAGAATGAATCAAGGTCTGACCTGGAATAGCAACCAAATATGTTGTCTTCTTGATATTTGTGCAGATGGGGCCTTCTTCAGGACAGTCTTCCTGTGTTTACTTTCTCGCTCCCGCCCCAAGCACATCTAACCAATGAGAGGAATGATGTGGCTTCTAACCTGACTTTTAGTGATGCATTTTGGTGTTTTTTTTCTGTGTGAAAAGAAACCAAATCAAGGGTAAAATACATAAAGTTTATTAACTCCACTGATTCGAACCAGAGGAAACAAACTATAGGTTTGAAAATGCCCTTAGTGTACTAACATGGCAGAATATCAGGGCTAAACTGTTGTAATTTCTTTATCCTACTTTATCATACCTACTTCCAAGCGGACTCTGGTTTGGTTAATTTGTGGTGTTAGGACTGTGTGATGTGGGTTTTCAGCATGTATTGAAAAGATAAACTTTATCCATCTGCTGACCGTTGTAAACGGGAAGTGATCACCTATGCAGTCTGTATATGTGATCTATATAATTATGCAAAAACATCCCATAAGGTAGCTTCCAAATTATCTGACATGTCTTCTCTCATTTAAATCTTATAAGTACATGATCCAATAATTGCTTAACCTTGGATATCCCATACTAATCTGGTCAGAACTAGGTTCTGTTACTCTTTATTTCAAAAAGTTATAAAAAAACATCTAATCGTAAAATCGGATGTTTTTATGATTATTTTGATCAGTTCTGTTCTGTGTGGTTATTAACCACATATAACTTTTTGAAATAAAGAGTAACAGAACCTAGTTCTGACCAGATTAGTATGGGATATTATTAACCACACAACCAGCCAACCTGATTAAATAAGGTTACTAAAGCAACTGTTAACCATATCATGAGTGCAGGGATTTTCCCTGATCGATCCGAAAGTGAAAAGGAATTAAAACATACAGTAGGTCTGTTGTGTTGTGTACAGTTCCCTGTACTCGACTAAGAACCACTCCACCACCAATTTCTCCATGAGCTCTTTGGGACATCAGAAAAGATGAGCTGCAGGATGAAAGGGCATCAAGTTGTCCAATGATCAATGATCGGTTGGATTTCTGGCATGTCCGAAATTTTGGTCAGCTGTCCGTCCGATTTCCCACATGGCTGCTGTCTAACAAGATTCCCTATAAACTGTAGCAATATTATTGGGATAGTATTTTACATGTTGTGGCTAAAACTGTAGTATTCACTGGGACTGAACTGTGATATAAAACTATAAAACTTAGATGGCTGGAAGATGCGGACAATATGTTTTGTCTGTTCTGCAGCTGAGGATCCATATTTTTTCTTCTTACTTTCCGTTCATAGTAGATATGCACAAAGTAATGCTGCCTTTTATTGTAAACCTTGTTGAGGATGTGGTCATCTCATTTGAATAAACTTGAACACTGCTGACTTGTTTGTGTTGCTGTAGTCACTACGTAGAACTCTCATGTTTGTTTGTCTCAGGATGTGTGTGCAGCTCTTGTGGCCTTTTGGAGCGAAGCTATATCACCTCATTGCCCTCATTACATATGTCTGCCTGACCTTTGCAGTGGCACTTCCATCTGTCAGTGTAGGGCATGCTAACACCACTCCCGAGCATATTGTGAGGTCATCAGCATTCATCAGAAGTAAGCATGACTCTTACTCTTAACTAATAACAGCAGCATCTATCATGAGTAAGAGATACATGTAGCTATTTAAAGCACAATGCATTTGATTCCCATTTTAAATAATCCCTTATTGCTACTCATCCTACTGTATTATACCCAATCAGGAAACAAAGGCATACATCAATCAAAATCAGGCTAGTTCATGAATTTAGAGATACATTAATGTCTCAATTTCAGCAAAATTAACCACTTGTTCAAAATATCAAACCTCATTTCTGAAATCATTCCTCACATGTCCGCAACTGAGCGGTGTCATCTCCTATTCTACTCTAATGAAGAATTGACAAATACAGCAGAGTGATTAAAGATTGAGATAAAATGATGTAAGTTGGTTTAAGGATGATGCTGGTTTGAGAGACTCCTAATTAGATGAATGTCAGAGCTGCCGTCTGTGCTCATGTGTAAAGTTGATGTTATGATTTATTAATGCAATGATGCAGTCCATTCAGGGTCGAATATTGAAAGTAATGGTGGGTTTTTCTGCACATTTATCAGGTTGATAGACAATACAACATCACTGTAGTTCAGTATTTAATTTTTAAGCCACCTTACTTTTTTTGAACACGTAGCAGCAGCGTAACATGCTGTAGACAAATTGACAAATTGAACTGTTGAAATGTTAGTTTTCACACAGCAACATTAGCATTGATTTGGAGTCGTGTTTGTGTCCACCTGATTAATGTAAGTCCCATATTCACTTTCCTTGTAGCTCTGTTTTGGTGTCCACCAACTCCTAAGAAAAATATCTGGCTCTTTACCTGCTAAATATGTTCACAAGCTAGTCACTAGCTTGTCTGTCTGCTGTTTGTTGCTGGGCAGGTAGTGCACAGTTGGTTTATCAGATTTCTGCTGCATAATGCAAAAGTGGGTTGATTAGAGCAGTGAGACTGAACCAAACAGTTAAGTTGTTGGATGTAAAACCAAAACAATGACCGGAAAAATGCTAAAATTCTCCATAGAGCGTAGGGGAACTGCAGAGTTGGGCGATAATTCTCAGTGTGTTCTTCTATGAGCAAGACCTTTCACATTACACATAGTTGAAGCTCCAAAAACATTGGATCCTACATTTTCCATAATGCACCTTTCATTAGACTGCTGGTAAAACTCCACACCTCCAGTTTGTAATGCAGACTTTCTGTTAGAAGTTTGTAGTCTCCAAGCCCAAGCTGAGATACGACATCATCAGGGTTGAGCTTGACAGTTAATTGTCTAGCTTGGAAAGTTGACAGAACAATCTCAAGTCAAGTCTATTTACTCATTTTTTCTGCAGCTTTTGACTGTTTCACATGGTCCTCATCAGCTGATGCACAGTTGCACCAAGGAACTGTAGATGTTCACCTCTTTGGTTTCTCATCCATGTTGACTTAAAAGTTGACCTACAGTTAACCTGTTAGTTCAATGGCAAGTGAACAAACTACATTTTTCAGACTTGGCAAAGCTCTTCCAGAGCCACAGAAGACATTATACAACTGTTTTCCCAGACTGAGTAGTACTAACCATGACCAATAAACTGTCCCTTCTTGTCTTTGGTGTTGTACAGGCTCATTTTCATTAGTTAACTAGTTTCTTTATTTAAGTTGTTTCAAAAAACGTAGTTTCAAATATCATCACTTCTTCACCGCATACCTTCCTGTCTCTCCAAGTCACAGGGAGCGCTACTGCTACAACACACAGGCCCAGCTGTAAAAATGGATTAAAGCGGATCATTTTTACACAAAACACTCAAAATGCACAAATGTTTAAATAAACACTTGTGACAAACTGCCACAATTGTGTACTTTGTCTGCATTTAATTCCCACATAGCCTAATTCAATTTACCAATTGTAGTTCACTAATGACTTGGATTTGCCTCATAAACAGATAATGAAGCCTTGCATGAGAAAAGGTAATTAAAGGGAGGTTTACTGTTAACTTGTCAGTTAGATCAGATGGGGTTAGATAAAGCACCCTGAGATAATTTCGAGTTACTATTTATAGCCTACCTGCTACTGGCCCATTTCAGTATTGTCCACAATGCGCTGCACTACAATCCCCAGCAACAATCTGCATTCTTAACCAATCAGGTCTCTTGTGGCCTGACGTTGCCATGGTTACCCATTAAAAAAAGGTGTTCTGACAAGTCAACGACCAATTACTCACTTAAAAACAAACAGCTAAGTTAGCTAGCTAAAAGGAAAAAGCTGCTAAGTGCTCATTTTGTTGATGACGTGTCTCTGCTTGCTTAGCCACAACATGTAATAACCCAACCCAAAGCAACCTCAAGTTTGGATGGTTAAGCTCAGGTGCAACTAAGGCCATATTCAGACTGAAGGCTCGGCGTGTAAAAATGCAAGATAAATAAGTGCAAACCTCCTTGTATATGGGAATTTCTCTGATTTCTTTTATCCAAAACCTTTCAGATATCGACATGTTCAGTGGTTGTTTTAAGTCGTCTGATGACTGAATGTTAGTTAGTTCAAGATGATATCTTCTGATACACTTCTTTTACAAATCTCCTCAGTGGAACCGCTGAGGTTTTCACATCAGGAGGCAAAGTTGGTATTCGACACCTACAAGAAACTCATCATCTCTCCAGTCACCACTTTAGAAGGAGTCAGTGAGGTTAAGTGGTGAAGGGATGTGAAGCACTTGGACTTGGAAGTTTGGACAAAAGCACATGCCAATGTAATTGTATTGTAATGTAACTGTAATTAAATGTAATTATATTTTGATGTATAGTATGTATGTATGTAGTATGTATAGTGGATACTCTGTTGTTTGCAGGACAAAACAGGACAAACAATAAATATTATTTTGAAGAAAAACTTGTATGCATGCCATACATACTAGATAATACTAAATTACATGTGCTTTCATTTCTTCATAGGAATGACTCAAAAGGCCTGTAACTAATGTAATAAATTACCAGCAGGACAGCACTCACATTGAACATTGGATGTATGCGGAGGAAGTGTGTCTGCCTGAAACGTTGTATTAATAAATCATATAATTGGAGTGCTGCCCTGATGATGATTTTTACTCAGTTTTTGAGAATTCAGCAACCTGCCTTACATAGTGGAGAAGAGCACATTGATTTATTATTATTTCTATTATATAATATTATTAACACCTCCCATTGAAGAGCCATAGTCAGAAGACAAAGCACATCTGAGCTGTCATTAGATAACAATCTTCACTTCGCAATTTTGTTATACTGCAGACTGTTATTTCACAACCAACTAGAGTTTGTAGGGCCTCTTGGTTTGGTGTTTTCTGCATTTATACTGCTAAAAGTACAGTACAGTATCTGGTGAATACTGTGTATTTCTACTGCAGATATGGCACTACAGTGATTTTACATGTCAAAGTCAGTTTGCTAGTCATGAGGAGCACTACTCGGCCTGTGAAAACAGTTACCTGATGTTGTCATCTCATGGGTTATCTCAGATTAGACATGGACACGTTTTTAACAGAAAGCCTGCCTTGCAACCTGGGGATATGGTGTTTAAATGGGTGGGCAAGGAGGGAAGAAGAGTACAGTCTAGACCTGCTCTATAAGAAAAGTGCCCTGAGATAACTTCTGTTATGATTTGGTGCTATATAAATAAAACTGAATTGAATTGAATTAATGAACAACACTATAAAGTTGCATTATAGGGAGTGTAGGATTTAGCTGTTTTTGGAGTTTGATCCATACTAGGGACTCAAAGTTGTGATATTTTGGATATCTTGAAGTTTGACCATTCTTTGGACAATCGGCTCTTCCATGTCCCCCAATTTAATGGACATGCACAGACATGCAATGGAGAACTCATTTTATAGCATTAATATAGCTCTGCTTGAAGATATACTGTCATGTAAAAACTATATATGATGGTTACTACTGTGTAGTAACAGTCTGGATGAAGGTTCAAAAATTTTAAACTGAAACTGGAAAACATTATTAAAGCCCCTAAAAATGTGGAGTTTAAGTCATTTTAAGTAATTTTCTACAGCATTCAACATGATGACTATATAAGGAGCTATCAAAGTTATGGTTCAGAAATCTTAGGTAGTATTAGGTAGTATTAATAATAGTTTAACAGCCAAAAACTCAGCTAATCTGCTACATTAGGACTTTGTGGGTGTGGTTTGATCAGATTTGATTGACAGTGCTGGCAACATAAGCAAACAACCCCACAATAGTCATTAGATTTTGATTCAAATTTTGCTGAACACATTGGTTTGCTGAAATATGTGACATGACCTGTGACAAGACCCACCCACAGGGATAAAAGCAAGGGCACCAATGCACATGCAGAAATCTTTTTTTACTTTGGCAGGAAAATGTGTGTTATGTAGGACCCCATAGCTCATACTACAAAGCTGACTAAGAAAATAGGTTTGCAGGGCCTTTAAAGATGCTGTTCTTTGACTAGGTTATGAAATATACAGTTTTAATTGTCCTCGGGAAGTTGATTAAGATATCAATGATAGCCAAAGAGTTCTACTTCAGTTCTCTTTTACAAATTATAGACAACAATTGTGGAAAATTGCTATACTTAATTAAAATAGTCACATACTCATAATATTTGTTTATTCATAAGTGTATACGTTTAGTTCTTTATACATCATGTGTCCACATAACTATAATGTGTAATTGTTTTCTGCATGCATATTTAACCTTTTTTAAGTGATGAAAGCTTTTAGTAAACAACACATGATCTGTTTTGCACATTAGTTTACACATTATTACTAATAACATTGACCTCTGCAATAAATCAAGTTTTATTGTGATTGATTGACTGATTGCTGCTGCAGGTGGAGCTAAATAAATACAGCAACACATTCATGAGCTATATGATTTAATGTTCTGTGTTTCCCTGTGTGTATTTTCTTCCTCCTGCAGCTCCACTCAGACATGGACCATGGAGACAATGCAGTCAAGTACACTCTGTCAGGAGAAGGAGCTGGGTCCATCTTCACCATTGATCAAATCACAGGAGATATACACGCACTGGCGGGGCTTGACAGGTCAGCACTCATCAATAATAACATGAATACAGTAATACCGTGTAAAGTGCAATGTATAGCTTCTAATAGAGAAATAACTGGCATCTAATAAACACAGATTGATCTACATTACAGAGATATAACTGTCTGCATATTGTATCCAGCAAAAAAGTTGAACTTGGCTCAATTTTTGCTTCAATGCAATGCAACGTCATCCACCAAGGTGTTGCATTAGCCAATCAAATATGAGCAAGCTCACTTTCCTGGTACATTACTTCGTAATGTAAAGGCATAACTGTACAGTTTACCTTGCGATTGTTGCTGAGGTAACTTTCCAAAGTTGTAAAATCCTGTCTTACAGTATTATAAAATAGTATGCAGTGTTTTGGCATTTGATTAGCCTTCAAACTCAAGATAATGAGCTAACACAATGAGCTAATGGGAAACAGATGAAGGCAGGTGACAAGTTGTCACGTGAGGAATAGAGGCGCGAAACGTCTTGTCAGTGTCTTCCAAAAATTACCTTTATTAATGTTCCAAAACCTTTTTATGACCTGAAACCTCTTTGGGTAAGGCTTGGTTAAGTTTAAGCAACAAATAGTTGGTTAAGGTTTATGCATAGATCACAGTCATATTATGGTTAGAAAAACACTGTATAGTTAAATTTGGTTAAAATAAAAGTACCATGTTATCTGTTTCTTTTCCTTAAGACATTTTTGTGATAGGATCACAATGTCACGCTACTTCTGCCTTTGCTTTAGACAAAAGTAATTATTATTATTATTATTATTATTATTATTCATGACCGTCATTTATCATGTGATATAAATATAGGCCATTTTAAGTGTTGGAACTCAACTGAAGAATGACAGATGCTGTTATTTTTCTGTTTCTGCAATCAATATTCAATACTCACTATACAGGGAATTACAAATGTAGTGGATTATATACAGTATAGTAGTAGTAGTATTTATTCAGTCATCATACATAATACAGTAAGCACAATATAAACAATATAAACAGTATAAACAAAAACAAGTTATGTATTAATGAATGACTGAACAGGCTCAGGCAGAAGCAAAATGCTTATATATGCCTAACCTACATTCTTATCTCTTTAAGCTGCCCTCCAAAAAAGAAAACAAAAGGAAAAGAATCAATCACACTTCTAAACCTCAAAAATAGCTTTGTAAACCATTCGTTTAAAAACCAAAAGCAAATTACACATTTTTAAATTTATATTAGCACCGTTCCATAATTTAACCCCAACAATAGAAATACATCTCCTTTTAATCCCTTTTTGAGCTTTTTGTATTGTAAACTTACAACTTACACTTCTCAAATCATAAAAACTGGAAAAAAAAACTTATGTACACAGTCTGGGAGTGACTTTGATTTAGCTTTGAACATTATTTGCATTATTTTATAGCATACCAAATCTTTAAATTTCATAACAATTTATAAACAGTGGATTAGTGTGATCATAATAACCAGCCTTATTAAGAATACATATGGCTTGTTTTTGTAGGGAAACTATTGAATTTATAGTTGTTTTAAAAGTCGACCCCCACAATTCCAGTACAACATGTAAGGAAGTATAAGTGAGCAATAAATTATATACAAGGCCTTATAATTTAATATATCCCTAGATTTATACAGAATTGCTATTGACTTTGAAATTTTTCCTTTGATATAATCAATATGTTGTTTCCATGTTCGATTATGATCAATCACAACCCCTAGGAATTTTGTCTCAAAACTCTTTCAATTTCGACATCACAAATTTTTAATTTAATATCCCAATCAATTTCCAAAAAACATAAATTTAGTTTTCTTAATATTAAGAGACAATTTATTAACATCAAACCACGTTTTGAGGATTTCCAGCTCCCTTTCAATAGCATACAATAGTTCCTTTAAATTTTTCCCAGAGCAAAATAAATTTGTATCGTCTGCAAAAATGACAAACGTTAACAAATCAATAACATTGCAAATTTTCTCAATAATTTACTGTGATCTATAGTATCAAAAGCCTTCTGTAGGTCAATATAAATACCGATAGAACACTCATCATTTTCAACTGCCTTTGTTATTTCTTCTACCATCTCCATTACTGCATAGGTAGTAGTTCTATTTATATATATATAGGACAATGTTTATTATACAACTCTATGAATGTAAACAAAAAAGCATCGTAGGCCTGATTAGGATCATCAACATACACTTCATCCCAGTTATAATTTGTAAGGTCCACTTTTAAGGCATCAATTCTTTCTGGTGTCCTTATTCTTACTAATTTACATAAAGACTCACTTACACCAACTGAACACTTAACATTAAAATTAAGTAAGATCACACAAATAGGAAGATGATCACTTATATCACTTAAAAGCAAACCACTTGTTGCTTGATCATAAACATTGGAAAAAATGTTATCAATAAGTTAAGCACTTTCTTTAGTTATCCTACTAGGTTTGTCAATAAGAGGCCAAAGACCAAAACTAAACATTGCATTGCAAAAGTCTGTTGTTAGTTTATCTTCATTCCATTTTAACAAATCAATATTAAAGTCACCACACACAAAGAGTGATTTCTTATCACATACTTTACCAAAAATACCAACGGTGGTATTCATAAATTAATCAATGCAAGAACCAGGTGTTCTGTATATACAACTCAAAATTATACTTCTAAATTTAGTAGAATTAATCTGAATTGTCAAACTTTCATTTCCATTTAACTCCTCACATTTTTTCTTGCTACAGCTATTCTCAACTAAAGAATTTTCATTCTCAGAAAGATCATTACACTCAGTTTCTTCAATGGGAAAACAAAAATCTTCATCTGTCATATTATAAAGTTAAAAAAAAGAAGTTATTTAGAACTAAGACTTACAGAAATTTCCACTTCAAGCTATTTTCTGACTGTGTCAGGTCATGCTTCCCAACATGACTTTACCAAAACAGAACCAAAAACACTGCAAATTTTTCTGTCCTGTGATGGATGTTGTGTCGCTCCATGCCAGGGCACACCTCCCAGCATGCCGCAACCTGTCCCTGGCATAGCTGCGATGTTTGGTATCCAGCCCAGTGATGATAAGGTCACCAGCACAGGAGAACTGCTTCAAGTCGTCAATCCTTTGTTCCAGCAGTTTGATCCTCTGATCCCTTTGGTTGATTGTGGCCCTCAGTTCCTGGACCTCCTCCATTAGACCCATGAGACTAACTTGCTGTTTTACCACTTTGCTGATCTCCTCAGACATAAAACTGAGGGATTTTTTAATCTCTTCTAATTCTTCTGTCAGCTTTTTGGTTGTAACTGACATCTTTCTTCAAGAAGGTCACAAAAACAAAAAATAAAAATCTTCTAGGTAGGCTTAATGAAACACTGCTGTGTTGCCAGTCACCATGCTCCCAGGACATTAACAATGTCCTTGATCAAAAAAACACCAAAATGACAAAAAATCTTCCAAAGGATGAAAGTTAAGCATTACCTTACCATCAACAATGATTTAATTTCAAATGGATGGCACTATATTTAGGTGATTTTTGGAGGATTGTAGGGAGGTTCTGAGCAGGGGAAGGCAGTGGCTGCCATCTTGCTCGTCTTGCAGCCTGTGGTCGTCTCGCCTATAATATGTTGCTGTCATATATGTGTCACAAGTATGTTGTATAGTATATTGTGTGTCAGATGACAAATTCAAAACAACATTTTTTAATATTAAGTCATTCTTCTCATAAAGAAGTCGTCAAATTTATTTTTGTGCATTCAGTGCGTTAGATGGTACTTTTTACATTGCATGTCCTATATAGGATATACAGTAATATTCACTGCTAGAGATTAATGCTACAAAATGGTGAACACACTAAAGTCCACTTTAGTTAATCATAACCAATGTTATAAACATTAGTGCATTTTATGTGCATGTAATACTTTTTTTTTTTACAGGGAGGAAAAGTCATATTACACACTGAAGGCCCAGGTTGTTGACATCGACACAGGCCTACCTCTAGAGCCAGAGTCTGAGTTCATCATCAAGGTACAGGACATCAACGACAATGAGCCACGATTTCCTGATGGTCCCTACAGCGCCAGTGTCCCTGAGATGTCTCCAACAGGTAGGACTGCTAGAGGTTGAGACAAGAGGACAAGAGCTCTCACTAAGCTAACATGAAGCCTTTAATATATGTACCTTTATCTTCTGCATAGAATAAATATTTAATGACTTCAATTTCCAAACAGAAGAACAGTGAGGGGCCAGAGAAAATTTGTTACAAAATATGAAGTATCAGGGATGCAACTCAAGCGGCTCCTGTGGCCTGAATGGCGGATAAGCTAACCGTCACTAGCCCAGCGTGGGAGCTCGAGAAAAACTGTGAGAGTCTGACCACGGAACTCAAAACATACCTCTCTACTTCTTTGGAGATCTCCCTTACACCTATACGGATGGCTCTAGACACCATTGGTGCTGCATTGGACTCACACAACCAAAAGATAACAACCATTGAAAACACACTCACCAACCACAGTGATGAGCTAATAGAGCTAACATCGAGACTGGACCAGCTTGAAAAGGCAAACACACCTTTAGAATCCACACCAGAAGACCTTGAAAATTGATCCAGACAACAGAATCTGAGAATCACTGCCTTACCAGTGGGGGCTGAAGGAAGTTCGCCGTCAGAATTCTTCTCACAACTCGTCCACAGAGTCATCTGAAGTGAGATTTTCCCGAAACCACTGGAATTGGACAGAGCACACAGAACACCAGCTCCAAAACTGACCCGAGGCAAACATCCCTGGGCCATCATCGTAAGATTCCACCGCTTTCAAGACAAGGAACAGGTGCTTTGTTGGGCCAGGATACGCAAATTGAACATACAGTTCAATGGCAGTAAGATCCTGTTCTTCCCTGACATGAGTGCAAACTTGGCCAAGCAGTGAGCAGCGTTTAAAGACATCAAGGCTAAACTCCACAGTGCTGGAATCACTTTCGCCCTACGCCACCCAGCTCACCTCTGCATTACCACTGACAGTAACAAACACCACTTCGACACCCCGACCACAGCAGAGATGTTCTACGAACAGATAAAGGGAAAATTGGTAGTCAATGCCAATTAGTGCAGATGACTAAAAAGGTGCTATGGTCAACACTGGTTGGAAAGGTGCCCTTTGATGTTAAAAAGTTTTATGTTTACATCTCTGCTACGTCTCTGAATTACCTAGTTTGATTGATGGCTAAGAATTTAACATTAGACCCACATCTCACTAATTCCTTTCCATGACTGAATGCTATAAGACCAGCTGATTTTAAATGTGTAGCAAGCCACCTACGTAGCTTACCATACGTCAAAGACTGGTTCTGTTTGCATAGGCTCTTGAAAAGTCAGTGCTGAATGCTGTGTTTAATGGCCATCACTTCATCATGCAAACTTAGGTAATGATTTAACGTTAACTATACCGATTAGCGCTGCACTTGTTTACAGTGAATATTTAGTTAAACATATATGCAGGAGTTCTCCTGCTGCTTGTTAGGTTAGGTTAACTCTGACACTACACTGTTCATTGGGAGTGCAATTCTGTAGGAGCATAGGATTTAGAATAAACCATTCATCAAATACAGTTGTCTGAAAATATGGGCACAGTTCTGCAAACACCTGAAGTTATTCAACTTGAGTCTGTTTGGCCCATTATGCAATCACCATCTATTTCTACCATCTAAATTTGACTCTGTGTACAGACTTTGGAATAACAAAGGTATCATAACATTCAGAGACCTGGTTTTGGATGGCACTTTTATCAACTTTGAAAGTCTGACCTGGAAATATAACCTGCCTCGGAAAAACCTTTTCCTCTATCTTCAGGTTTGCAGTTTTGTTAAAGATCATTGCACTACATTCCCTCATTTGCCCCCTGAGGACTTGCCAAATATTTTAGAGAAACCAGAAAACCTGATAGGTCTGACATCTAGGCTATACAACTACATCCTTAGATTTGATCCCTCTCCACTTCCCAAAATTAAACAGGAGTGGGAGGCTGAACTGGGAGTGCAGTTTCAAGATCTCTGCTGGGAAAAAGCCAAATTACAGGTTAACCATTCCTCCTCCTGTGCCCGTCTTAATCTTATACAATTTAAAGTGCTCCATATAATACACTTAAGCAAAGCTAAACTAGCAAAATACTTTCCTGGCACTAGGAAGGCCTGTAATAAATGTGCTTCTACCCCCTCTCATCTAGAATATACCTTCTGGTCATGTTCAAAATTAACAGGATTTTGGAAAAACTTTTTCAAGATCATGTCAGAAGTCCTAGGTACAGATATTGCACCCTGTCCACTCATAGCCATTTTTGGAGTGCCCCTTAACTACCCGGAGTTTACTAAAAAGAAATTTGATGGGTGATGAGGTCCTTCGCCTCTCTCATCACCTGTAGATGCATCCTCCTACACTGGAAATCACCTAAACCTCCAACAGAATGTCTTATGTCTTCCTTTGTTCATCTGTACGTATCTGTGTGTTTCTGTTTGAACAAATATAACTGGACATGTTTGTACTGTCAGATGATGTGTAAAGAAAATTAAAAAAGGGTTAAGTTGCCAGAACTAGAAGTGCTTATAAGATGGTCGATCGGAAACCTTCCCAGACTGTGACATACCCCATTTCTAATGGTGTTAAGGTATCTGGATACCTTATCTGGGACCTGATATACTATATATAATAAATATGATATACATTTAAAAGCACCTGGCTGGTAATTGTTGAGATATCCTACTTTGGCATGTGTTGTATGGACTGAAGAGATGATCAAATGACATCATTCTTGGAACAATGAAAAAAAAAAAGTAAAACAAATAAAATGAAACAAACTTCACAACATGTAGAAACCAGACATTAACTGTTTCAGAAGCTTCAAATGATATTATTATAAGTATATTTGTAAAACCATTTTTACAACCATTTGTAACCATCTATGCTAGCCTAGTGTTTAAAAGTGAAAAGAGATAAAATGATTTGTCATGTGTTTATGGTTTGTTGGACTAAACTAAACATTAACTGAAATTCAAATACATAATTTTATTTTCTAAGCTTTTTGGTTCAACTCAGTTCTTAAGTGTCACTTTGCAGTCTGCTTGGACATATTAAGTTGTAGCTGCTGCACACAGACACACATGCACGCACACACAGCGCACTAAGCCAGACTTAGTGGCCCATCTGTCTGCTAAATACCATTACTGAGAGGTAATTTAACAGTCAAGGTCTTTAGGCCTTAAGCTGTTAATGCTTCAGCTGATGCCCAAAGTGCTCTGAGAGAACACAAGCTTGACTTCAGTATGTCTCTGTTGCAGTGAAATACAGTAACAAACTGTCGGACGGATTAGCTATGGTAACAGCACAAGTATCCATATGATAAAATCATGGCTTTTCAAAGCTCTTGGTTGTTTTCTGTGGAGTTACTAACTTCTCATAGAGTGTTTGTAATGCTTTGAATATGAGCCTCATACTGCACAGGTTTACTTATTTTGTTTGTGTCAAGGGCTGATACTTTTTCCAAAACATATGCATTTGAATTGTAGCTGTAAAGCTGTCTTCTGTAGCTCTGGAGGGAACTTTGATGGCGTCATTGGGAGCATATAGAAAAATGCAATTGAGTTACAATATGGGAAATATAGGATCCATAACTTCTGGACCCTGAACTAAGAGTCAGGGTATTTCAGCTTCTGCTGTACAAATGTCAACCATTCTTTTTTTAAACTGTCTCATGTGAGTCCCCCAACTTTAGGGATGTATAATACAAAACTGCTGGAGTAGGCCTACCCCTTCAGCAATAATGGTTAGCTAAGGATAAGTCATTGGTTTTCATGGCTGATTTTCTTTTAACTGAAAATGCAGGTCAAAGCATTTAATTTGCATTCACTTTGATTAGAAAAAAATATATAAGAAAAAACTCAGGACATCACTTAAAATGAATCAGTGGTTGAGTCTTTGACTTGTGGTTGCCTTTCTGGAACCCTGGACAAAATGTCAAAATGTAGTTAATATTATGCCCATAATTATTATTGTATTAGTGTGTGTTTTAGTATTAGTGTGTCATTTTATGACAGTTTTACTTACGATGTGAACTGAATTATTTTTGGCAGTTTCTAATGTGAAGACAGTACATAACTGCACATTATTCTGTATTAGTGTTTATGTACAAGCCTAGAAGCAAGTTAGCCTGAATGTAGAACAGTCACGATAGCAGCAAACAAGGAAGGCTGTATTCATCTAAGACTGTTCTTTTGCTCCATTTGCAGTATCTATAAAAATCATCTGGCACTGGAATGGAAATTGTCTGCAGTCAGCATGTGTAACACCTTTCTGTTACAATTATTTGACAGTATGATAAAATCTTAGTTTTAGTTTAGTGTGTTAGCATGCTAACATTTGCTAAACACAAGGTACAGCTGAGACTGATAGGAATGTCATTAGTTCTGCAGGTATTTGGTCATAAACCAAAAGTCAGAGCATCACCAACATCATTAAAATTCATCTTGTGGGGAACATTTATGTTTGTACCAACTGTTGAGACATTCCACTAAAACCACATACACAGGTATGTCACTCTCATGGTGTTGCTAGATGAAAGGCACTTTTAGGAAAGAGCAACTTGAAATTCTCAAATTTAGATCGGAGATAATGTGAATTGCTTTGTACTTTTTGTCTACTCTAGACAAATATTGCAATAGTAAATAGTGATGTTGCCTGTGTACCAGACCTGTGTGTATGTGTGTGTGTTTGTTCAGGAACATATGTGACACAGGTGACTGCCACAGATGCAGATGACCCCACATATGGCAACAGCGCACGTATTGTCTACAGCATCCTTCACGGCCAGCCATACTTCTCTGTGGACCCCAAGACAGGTGAGAGGACAACAACATTCATGTTAGCACTTTTCCATTACAACTTTCATAACAAACCAAGAGTTATTCATACAGCTGTATAACAGATCATTGACTTTTGCATGAACCCACTGCTCACACTCCCAGCTGTTTTCAGTCCCTCCTAGAAAGCATGAAATTAAACCAGTCATGACACAGTGAGTGCAGAGTCCTGCACCTGAATGCTAAAACAAGTACTGAAAGGGACGTAAAGATTTTCAGTCCTTTAACAGACATCTCAACTGACTGGTAATTACTCTGAACATGGAATGTCATGTTTCATTTTAAGGAGCAGCATGCCTCACCATCCAGCCTCTTTATAAGTACAGACTACATCAAAGATTAAGGCATGAAACAAAGGTGGTTTTACTGGTGAAAAGTCAGACTAGCAGAAGAATGTTGGAAGCAACTGTGACCAGTTTCCTTTTCCAGTTGGGACCTTCAAAAGCCATTTAAACGTGCCTTCTTTAACCTAGGTTTTCCTGTTTATAATTTCAACATCTGACAAATCAAAGTGAATCAGAGAAGCATAACATCAATAAAAGCCTACATGGGAAAAACAGAGCCTGAGATGCTAAAAAATGTGCACCTTTTTCCACATATAATTTTTCTATAAATCCTGACATTTGCAGTGAATATGAAGTGACCAAATCAGATGCATACACATATTTCACCCCCGTTTACACCACTTTTTTGTGCATAGCAACCTTTATCAATGAGGCCCCTGGTATCAGGATCATTAAGGACACTTTTCAGTTCTCTCTCCTGGTGTGCTGCATCTTTGACTGTCCTTGCCTGAATCAGTGCTGCTCTTTCTTCTACTTAGGCCAGCATATTACAGGCAAAGTACTGTAATATGCTGGCCTAATGAAGGTTAGATCTAGAATCTACTGCATCTTATCGCCCCATATGGAAAATTAAATATCATAATGAGCACCCTTTTCAAACCCTCCTCCAGGAGTGATGAGGACAGCTCTAGCCAACATGGACCGCGAGGTGAAAGGGGAGTACCAGGTTCTTCTCCAGGCCAAGGACATGGGAGGTCAGCTGGGGGGGCTGGCCTCCACCACAACCATCAACATCACCCTCAGTGACGTCAACGACAACCCACCGCGCTTTGCTAAGAGTAAGAAAGTGTCAACAATGATGTCTGGTTGATTGTTTGGATGGATGAATGAGTCGTCAATTGATTTGTCTGTTAACGTGGAGATGAAACACTGATCAATATAACTGTGGTTCATTTGATTTTTACCTTAGGCAAGATATGGCACCGCAATCAAACTTGATATTCACCTAGATTTGCTAGAAAACTAGATTTTACATATTTGCACCAATAGGGCACATCCAATCTAAACAAGCTAGGTGGTGTGGAGGAGGGAGGCTTTGATGAGTGTGGAAGATTTGTTTGTTGGACCACAAATTGGCTGAATCCAGACGCTGTGTTTTATTGGCTACAGTGTAGGGAGACAGGCCAGTTCATATGGGAAAGGGCGCAAAGACACGCTAGCGAGGTGGAAGAGCAAGATGTAGATTTACTAAAAAAAGTATGATATATAATATTGACAATCAAAATTACAGTTGTGAAATGAAATGAATCAATGGGCTACAGCACAGCACCTGCCATTCCCGGGCCAGCTCATACAGTGCAAAGCATTCATAGAGGTAGCCTACGCATATATACCTGCATTATTTATCTGGCCCCTAGACTGTAAGCAAGTCAACCTATTTTCCAAATCTAGTCATTCGGCCCCACAAAATACCGCAGAGCATCTAGCTCAGAAATAACATAAATTAAACGAACAATGCATCAGCAAGAGCACAAGCACATAAAAATAACACACCATAAAACTCGGACTTCACTAAGTCAGATCCTTATAAAACCAGGTGTGTCCACGACAAAATAAAATATCTTACCTTGTGATCCTGTTTCTGGGTGTACTTACAAGGCAGCTGTCAAGAGTTCGACTCCAAGTGCCAAGTACCAAATGCGAACCTTGTCTGGAAAAAATAAATTCTGTTTTTAGTTATCCTTCTGTCCTGGCCAAGTTTCTGTTACAGTCTGCTGAAGTTGTGTATGAAAAATATCTTGAAGAAACAACCACTGTTTGCTACTTATGATTACAGAGGAAACAGTGCATAGCTGTGAACATCCAGTGGGCAGAGAGTACCAGAGAGAAAAAAGGCCTATGTCATCCCTGAAATATATAAAACCTTGTGTTTACACAGTGAGGCCAGGTGATTCAGGTGATTCAAGGTATAACAGCCCAGGTCACAACACATCATATGGCACCTACTCATTGATTGACACAAAGTCAGGGCTGCTGGTAGCTCAGGAGACTGTGAACATCACCGAAGTGAAGAACAGTTATTGGCTAGAGGTTGAAGGTCTGGAGAGATGCCTTGGCAAGGTGGAAGAACATAGCATCTCCATCTCTGTGCTAGCAATTGATTGCCACCCTTCCGTCAAGAGAGTAATGCGAGAAGAGTATGGCAAAAATCAAGCATGAATATGATCTGTGGCCCATTGTCAAATGTGTGAAAAGGAGGCTGCTGAAGGGTTACAATGAGGACTTACTCGAGTGGAGTAGGCTAGTCACCAACCACCTGTGGTACTGTGCTAGCACATGTGATGTAAGTGTGACCAAGTGTAAGGAGAAGTGGATATCTGTGCTGCACCACATCACCAACATAAACCAGTGGGCATCTGGTGAGATGATACTTTAGTTTGAGCACCCTCCCTACAGGCCTGAAAAGGAAAGCAAATGCCCATGGCTCCTTCCAAGCTCTGCTGCATTTAAACACCTGCAGAATGTGGTGCTGGACAAACAGCTAATGAAGAAGCTGGAGAGAGTAACAGAGGGCAACCACACCGGAACACTTGAGTCCCTCCACTCCCTCTACACAAAGTATGCCACAAAGAGAAAGAAGTTCTTGAGAGAGAGCTTTGAGGCTAGTCTTCGTGTAGCTGTGCTGGACCACAACCATAATGTGAGCTGAGAGACTGCAAAGACCAAACAGGGAAAGGAGCAGATGAAGCACCATTTCTCAAAGGCTTCTCAGCAGTATGTGGTGGCATCAGTGAAGGTGTGCAAAAACTACAGCTTCAGAAAGGACATTGTAGCACGAGCACTGAAGCGCTGTGAGACAATCTCCATCCAGGCAGCACTGAGGGAACACTACCGAGAAAGCAGCATAGAGTAAAAAAGCCAGACAAAGCCCTGTCAGTAGTAAAACATATCAGCAGATTTTCAGCAAAGCCCAGCAGTACAGATCCCTAAGCCCTTTTGCGTAGCCTACATCACCCCCATTTAATCTTTTTTTTAGTTGTTTGAACTTCTGCTACATTTAATCAAAAACACAATTGATAATTGATAGAATGAATGAATAAAAATAAATTTGATAATTTCAATTTATTTTAAAAGGCTGACAGGGACAAGTTGGTAAGGCTTCACATATGGATGTAAGGCTATGCAACCTATAATCATGATGCCCATTTTTAACATTTATTTGAATAGAATAACCATATAGAATAAAGAATAATCACATATTGAGATCTATTTTGGATCATTTTTGTTTCTGCCCAGATCCAGTACATTTCATCAGCATATCTCTGATCTTTGACAGTAGCAAGTGTTATAATTTGTTGTTAGTAAGTCATATGAGAATATGGTGTTTAGGGCCAGTGTATGAGATATTTTGGTTGGAGTACTGCACAGAAGTACAGGAAGTAACTTTTCGGCAGCTACTGCTGCTACTACTGGATATGCAAAAGCAGGAGAGGAGACATTACAAAAGTGGTGAGGAGTAAACAGTAAAACCTTTGGTTTATGATCTAAGGCAGCCTTTCCCAAACTTAGGGTTGCGACCCAAAATGGGTCACGGACCCATTTT
Source organism: Macquaria ambigua (assembly GCA_008360985.2). Taxonomy (NCBI): domain Eukaryota; kingdom Metazoa; phylum Chordata; class Actinopteri; order Centrarchiformes; family Percichthyidae; genus Macquaria; species Macquaria ambigua. The sequence continues at coordinate 11,614 of VMKM01002686.1, read as the reverse complement.
CATTGTGTCACCAATAGGCAAGTAAAATGCATAAAAATGCTATGATATGTGGATTCATACGCGGGTCTGTTCAGCTCAAATGCTGTGTGCTACGCACATACTCATAGAACTGGAGTTACATCCAGTAACTACTTTTTTTGCTTCGCTGGTCTGTTCAGCTGAGATGCGGTGTGTGGGCTTATAATTTATTCACATGTTAATCATCTATTCATAAGTATTTGTTTGTATACTTATTAATATTTAGTAATTATATGATTGTGTATTTACTTTAATTAGTTAATAGTTCCAGTTCTATTCATGTCTCTACTCTTGAACTCTTATCTAGTTTCATGTCTTCAGGTTTTGTGTGTGTTAAGCAACGTGACTCAACGTGAGGTCAAAAGGTCAGCTCTATGGTACAGAGATGTTTTATGCTTTCCAGATGTGCGTTAAGGGTCTTAGTATGTTTTTGAAAGTTCCTATAGGTTTAAACCTATTGAACCATGCAACACTGACCAATGGAAAAGAGTTTCTTTGTCTCCAGAATAATATAAAAGCTGTATTCTTGTATCTTCTCTTTGAGATAGAGAGAGATGGCTGACTTCTGTTGTCTATCTCCTATTGTACAATATATTTTTGTCAACGATCTGTAAGTGTTTCTTGTCTTTTGTTTAACTAAAAGAGCATAGGCAGTTTTTCCACGACAGTGCGTGTGTGTGTGTGTATGTGTGCATGCGTGCCTAATGTGGTGGTGACTAGTGAGAGTGGTGATTTTTAATGATAATATCCTCTCGTCTCAGTCAAGGCATTCACAGTGTTGACATCTCTCACGCTCCTGGCGTGAGACACGCTTTCACGTTCAGTCTCACGCTGCCCAAACAATTCTCACACCAAAACACTGCGACAGCAACAGAGATGAACAGGCGAGCGTACGTACTGTAACCCCCATTCTATGAGTATAGGCTCTTAAATTACTCTCTGTTTGGCCCGTGAAATGTGCGCGATGCTTAACGCCGTATTGATAGCTGTTCTGGCAGCAAACCCTGCGCTGGAGCGCATAAGGCGTTCAAGCAAGCTAGTGAGTGAGTGAGTGAGTGAGTGTGTGTGTGTTCATGTATTGGCTATGTGTCTGGAGTAGGATGGGTTCTTGTGTTCTTTTGTTTCTTTTTGTTTATTTCTGGTTCTTGCTACTTGTGAACATTCAATAAAACGGTGTAGTTTTGACAGTGGAAACAACAGGTCTTTGACTTTCATTAGTGAATGAACCTGTGTGCCCTTTTTAGGGTTAATGTTTGTCTAATATTGTGAAATTGTGAGTATTTCCCAAGGTGGCGTAGTCAGGTTATATCCTTAAATCTTAAAACACAAGGTCCCACTCTCGCTACATGTGTAAGGTGCATTCTTTTTTAAACCCTGATGGTGAATTGAGTCCATGTGTGCACATGATAAAGTGCATGTGCACATGATAAAGTGCATGTGCATGTATGCATGATTAAGCCCATGGGCCATGGCATCAAAATCTCACTCCAGCCAGGTACCCAAAGTTGGCAACCCTGGCATTCATGGTTTGTTGTGTTCTTTATTAGTAATTTATAAATGTAGATGTTATGGCAATTTATGATGTGTTTTTGTAAGTTTGGGTCCCGGGGAGAAACCAAATTTCTCTTTTGGGTCTCGAGCTGAAAAGGTTTGGGAACCCCTGATCTAAGGCAAAGATAGCATCATCAACCAGCCCATAAGCCAATTCTGTTGCTGAGGAGGGAGCTCTTTGTTTCCAAAATTCTAACATTATAAGCATCATATATTGCTGTTGTTGTGGTCCGACAACTTGATGGAGACAGTGGTAGACCACATATTTCATGTGGGGATGTTTTTTTTGTGGTTTGTCAGCTAAGCAGCAACCTTCCATTGAATGTAATCATTATACCAAGCTTAACTGCTGTTGATTGGTGTTCCATTGTCTCAGCTCAAACGTTGCTCAGGGATAGCATCAATACCTCAAATACTTCTCTCTCCCTACATAACAACAGAAATGTAACACAGAAATCCTGTATGAGATGCTCCAGGTTGACCTCTTGGCAGCACACACTCTCCGCATGAGTTGGCATTGGGATACAAGCCCCACACTGGCACCAGCCATTATTCCCAATGCACTGATTTTCAAGTTCAGGCATCCTGCAGGTGTCTTACCACTATTTTTGCTCTTATTGGCCCAAAAGCATAGGAATTTGGTGTTTGACTTTGTCCGTGGTTCTTTCTATCTCATCAAAACTCTCAAACTCCATTGTATCAACACTTAACTAGTCTGAAATACAGTGTTGTACTCAGTATTCCTAGTAAACAACCATTCTCGTGACGTAAGCCCTGGCGAAAACAAGGATGACAGCACACTAGGTTCCAAATACAACACAAAGACGTATTAATAAATGGATTTTCTTAACAATGACTTACTTTTATAATGTCATTTTTATTGTGGTACATCTAATTAATTAATTGAAGTTATAAATAAATTATTTTGCTATTTCATCTCCACTTTAAGATGGATCAATAAAATCACCTACATGTTCATTCATAAATTGTGCTTAATTGTCATTCTATCAGGTATTTTCCATCTGCGGGTGCCAGAATCAGCGTCAGTTGGCTCAGCAGTGGGTCATATTGGAGCCCATGATCTGGATGCTGGCAGTAATGCAGAAGTGGATTATGCCATTGTTCCAGGAGATGAGGGCAACATGTTTGACATCATCACTAATGGCCAAAGTCAAGATGGAGTTGTAGTCTTGAAAAAGGTACATTCACTCATTATCAGCTGCACATTAGCTGCTTTTGACGAAAATACACATACTGTACTGCACAAGCTTGATATGCATGATGATCCATTGGGTTATGTATTCTCAAAAAATGGCCAGATCTCAAATAATAACTGGGAGCATGGCCGGGATGACCCATTTAAGGTTCATGCCAGCCAAAATGGGGGGTCTGGGGTGGACTCATCTGTACCATAATGGGTAAATTCAGCATAATATGCATCACTAATTTCATCAGTACAAAAACATAGTGTTAATTTTGTCAGCTATTTTTTGGATTTAATACATTTTTAGTCGTCTAAAACATTTTAGTCTTGTCTCATTCAAAGGAATCCATGAACATTTTAGTATAGTTTTAGTCTACGAAAACACTTGACACATTAGTCAAAAAAAGATTAGTTTTTAACTAAAGAATATACAACATTTTTGCATACAACACAAGCCAAGTACTAGACAGCTGGCTACTGCCCAGCATATTTTATATTATCTGTGCATATTTTCAAGCACAAAACTAGTTTTTCACATAAAATGCTGTGCATTTTAATAACCAGTAGATGTTGCAAGTAGACTACATTTAGCCAGCTTAGAGCCTTTGAAAATCGACAAGACCTGACAACCAAATGTGTGTAGCAATTATATTGTGCATGCTTCAGCATGGATAGCATGTCTAACACTCCAAATTAAACAAACTACTGACTTTTATGTTCAGCTAAACATATAAACCTCTATATGCAGGCAATGTCCCTTTGTGAGATGCTAATAATACATAATGTTACACTACTGCCATTTGTAAATTAGTAAGCTTAGTTAATGTCAGTTAAAATGTAATTTAACATTATTTAACATCTTATTGTTATCGTTACCTCAATTTCTACGTAGTGCGCATTGATGTTTGTGGTATTCCTTCCAGCGATTTTGTAGTTACAAGGCTTCTCTCCTGACAATACCGTTGCTACATACTCTCTACATATTCTATTTGTCTTTGCGCCATTATATTTGAAGTGGGTCCAAATGTCGATCTAAGCCCCGCTGTTGCCATCATGTAGATTTTCCATCACCGTCTGACATTGGCCAAGCTCCTACAGCCATAGGGTGCAGCTAGCTCCTGTTAACAGTGCACTGCTAATGTGCAAAGTCACTGGGAAGATGATTTGGGCACACTGGAAAAGACATGTACACCCATCCAATGACAAGAAGGAGATGTGGATTAAGTGCGTGATTAAAAATTGAAATTTTAGTCACCTCTTTTTTCTTTGACAAAAACAAAGAGAGATATTTAAAATTCTATTTTAGTCAGTCTTTTTTCATCAACAATATTATATTGTTGTTTAATTAAGTCAGTTTTGTCTCTTGAACATCTATGTCACACTCACCACTCTGAGTTACGGGAGCAGCAACAGAATAAGTTGGTTGATTGTGGTTACCTTGCTGAAGACTTGGAGGTGTGCAGCCTGTCACCTTCAGCTCTTCATCTATCAGCTCAATGTGGCTGCTCCTGACTGTTCCATTACTCCCTTATAATATAGAAACTGGTCCGCTGACAAAAAGCTTTGAAAACGACAATTGTCTTGTTTTGTGGATGCTTTTTTAATCCACGACTGGGGTGAGCGCTAGATTTGGTCAATGACAAATGCACTGCGTTTCCTGTGACTGCTTCACAATAAAAGCCACCCTGTGGTTTGCCATTGGAATACTTTGAATGTCAAGCAGCAACAGTTGGAAATGTTCAAAAAATTTACACATGTAGACACAGGTTGCAGACACATACTGATACAATATCCCATTTTCTTTTTTGTTGGTTTGTTTGTTTTTATTGTAATGTGAAAAGTAGCATATTGCAACTCTATCAGACACTAATCTCTGGCCAATTACTCCTCTCTCCATACCTTCCCTCTCCACTGTCTGTGGCAAGATGCCAATCAGTTAAATCCTCCCTGGCTCCCTCACTGCCAGTCAGCCCTCTTCTCTTTCCTTTTCCCCTCACTTAACCCTACAAGTCTATGTGTCAGCCAAGTGAAACACAGAGTGAATTATATTGATCCAGGAGAGGTTTTAACCCCTTTTTTAATCATGTTGCTGTTCTACACCAGACAAATTCAGGTCAGTCCGGAGACACACTCTGTAGCGATTTGAAACTTTATTAGAGTGTTTTTTGCCATCTCCTTTGTGTCTGTCTCCACTGTTACAATGAGGCGTTATGCTGTAAAGTATATCAGGCAGTCCCCCTATCTAAGAGGATTTGCTCACTGTAATGGCAGAGGGACAAGCACAATGAACACAATAAAAGATTATTAATGAGAAGGATCTGTAAAATGCATGTTGCTGGCTTTAATTGCTCAGAAATGCCAAACTTCTGAACACAATCAATTGTACACTTAATCTTATTTAAATAAATGACAACTAGTCCCATTCTTGTAAGAAGCATCTTAACTAACAATCTGTCTAGATTATGACAAAACTGAGAAAACCAGCAATGTTGAACAGTTGTAATCAGGGTCAGTGCTAAAAAACATACACATCAACAATCACTGCACTTTAAAAAGTATTGAAACACTGTCTATCAGCTTGTCCCCACCTCCTACACACCATCAATCAAAGGTTGCCCCTCTGTGCTTGGCAAAGGCAATTCATTGAGGTAAACTGAGAAGTTACCAAGGATCACCATATGGATTGTTGATTAATTTAATGCTGTAGGTTACACCGAGACTTCAACTTGACCTGATCCAGTGAGTGCTGGCCAATACACCATGGAACCCACTGCATGCATCCAGCCGTTACGCATCCTCACAAAACACATAACTTGCATTAAAAATAGTAAAATATTGCTGCCCCTGATGAGGTTGCTCTTCTCTTAGGCTTAAATTAGGTGATCAGAAGTCACCTCAGTTTTTAAAGAGGAAGCATAGGATTTCCAATTGCAATTACTTTTAAATTCAAAGTAACCTATGAAAATGCAAGGGAATGCTCCGGTTGGCAATGAACCTCCATTGTTGATGATAAGGCATCTTTCAAGTGGAAGATGACATTGGAAATGGGTGAACCTAATTTATAATTAAAATGTTATCGTCACTCTTTATTAGTGTGAGAGCTGGAAACAACTCTGTGGTGGAATGTTCAGAGCTAGAGTGGGTGACAGAGTGAAGGGCAGCTGTAAAATCGTCTTAAAAACTTCTACTAAAATTGCTCGTTTCCACAATTTTCACTCTTCATACACCATTTGCACATCAGCATGTAGACAAACTTGTCCTGGTTCAAATAATGTAGCTATTTAAGCCATAGCACATACAGTTTTTGAACTGTCTGCCTTGAAGCATCAGAAACTCTTTCAACTGTCTCGTTGACTGTAATGATATTTTGGCTCCTACCGTCTCGAGCAAAACAAATTTGAGGACTTTTGAAACTGTGATCCATCATTTTTTAACTTTATCCACACAAATTATACATCTACTTGTTCAGCAATACCTTCTGGTGCTGACAGTGAAGTCATTTTACTGATACGACCTACGTTTTTTTTACGATGGTGACTGCCACTAATAATGTTAAACAAATAAATTTTTCCTCAACTGCTTGGCATCTCAGGGATCACTCGCTGGCTGTGTGACTAAGCCCTGGTAAAAGTCAGCTTTCCCTGTAAGGTAGCAAGGTTGAGTGTTCGATACCCATTCTGGCAGTTCTCAGTATATAGTGTTGCTCTTATGTATTAATATGTTTATCTACTACTAGTATAACTGCTACTGTGTTCAGTGGAGCAGTCCTACTTCAAACCCTCAGCTGACTTTAATTGTTTGATTGATTACAACAGCAGCATTTTCTAATTGTTGTGTCACTGTTAAGATCTTTTCAAAAGTAGCAATGACTTCAAACCTGCTGTGATACTCAGTGGCAGGGTGGTTAGAGCACATGCCCGAACATGTTTAGCCCCCAAGATCAGTAGTTCAAATCCCTGTTCTGGCTGACTATTAAGCTGTGTCTCAAATTGCATACTCCTGTTAGTACACTTACATGCAGTATAGTGTGTTAATCTTGACAGGGTAGTGTTATCCCAAATTGAACACTGCAGTTGTGCACTTACCGGAAATGATGATCAACCTTTGACTGTTTCTTCTTCTTCTTTTTAATGACGGATTGCAACTGGACGGAGCATTATCGCCAATATTTACCGCGATTGCCGCACACAGAAATATCTGCCAGCACGTTTGCTCACTTGACTTCAATTCAGTTATATTAAAAATTTATGAAAAATGAACATGCTTTTACTTTTAGCCGTAACAATCGCAACCACGGCTGCCATTTTCATACGTTGGTGGTCCTCCCCTTCCACTACGTGGCCAAGATGGGGACCGTTGAGGGTGAGAAGTGTGCAGCGTTCCACTCAACTTTCTGGCCGTTTTGTGTACACCATCCGGGTACACTGAATTTTGCCATACTTACCAGTGTGAACACACTTATGCACTCAAAATACTAAGTTTGAGTACACAAGTACGCGATTTGGGACACAGCGTCAGTGTGTTCAGTGGCAAAGTGCTGCACTACTACTCCTAGCTAAGGAGTACTATTTCAAAAATTGCTGCTGGAGCAGCAGCTAACAGCTTCCAGCTCTCACGCGCACATGCACTTGCTAAACATTGAATTCAAACTCAAAAAAATGGGCAACCTGGTCTAGTCCGGGATTTGAACCCTGCAGCTTGAGACCACCATGATCCATTTTTTCCTCAATTTGTTAAAGGGCGTTTTCATAATTGGTTTGGTTAGGTACAAACAAACTGGTGTATTTGTCTGTTTGGTTTGGTTGGTTTAGGCTGGTGTAAATGGTACTGCGTCACACTGAGTCACACCACAAACAAACAAAATGAGTTGTTTGACTAACCACAGGATATGTGATTTTAGTATGTATTCTAAAGCTAAATTGCTATTAAATGTCTCTGCTGATCATGGGAATTGTCACAAAAGCAATCTATAAGGTGTACTGGGTACAGTGTTTTATTCATTTTTCATTAAAAGTGAGTGAAACGTTGCGACCACACAGTAACTATCTGCCAAGTAATATTACAGTGCCTCTTTTTGTTTCTGTTCATTACTATTCATGAAATATGAGGTCCAGCTGCAGTTGTGACTAATAATGCTCATAATCGGTTATTTCTTGGTGAGCTCTTTGTGACACCAGAGAAGATAGATAAACACATAAGATTCAGTAAAATGCAGCATGACTTGCTGTCAGTCATTGTAATTTGATTTCCTCGCGTGGGTCCATGTAGTGCAGAATGACATCCCCAAAACTGTCCATGTGACTTCATGTTTACTCTTAGTTTGTTTGTAATAAGTCGGAGTGAACAGGGAACAGACCAGATGATGAAATGAAATAAAGTGAACTACAGGTGTGAACGAGACCTAAAATTCCTTTACTTAGTAAAGTACAGTAGGGGCAGCCTTTATCATTAGGCAAGGTAGACAACTGCCTGGGGACCAACTAAGAGGGCTATAGATTTATCATGGTATTTAGATATAAATCATATAAAGTTATGTTACTAATCTAACTTATATATACCCGCAGTAACTTAGAAAATACCCTCAAAGTGCTTCTTTTATCATCATCTATGTTCAACTCCCTCACACACTACATATTAATGGACTAGTCCATCACTAGACGAGCCACTGTGACCGCTGTGCATCACACATTTATTGCTCAGTTGAGGATAATACAAGAAAGGAAATCTTGCAGGAGAGAGGAGAGAAAGAAAGAGAAAAGGTGCAGCAACATCTTGGTCCCAGTGGTGGAAGGGGGGTTAGAGTAAAAATTAAAGTAAAAATTACAATACTACAATATACAAATACTCCATTATATGTAATAGTTCTTAAAGTACATAAGTACTATGAGTCAGATGTAGTTCAAGTATCAGATGTTAACTTAATTGTTATGTTAAGCCAGCACCAGCAAGAAGGGTGTTGAGGTTCAGTTCACAATGACTGGTGATCTTGTTACTGTCTTTCAGTCTATATGTGTGAATGGGGGTTAGGTCAGACTACCTGGAAATCTTTAGTTTGACATCATCAAACAGGAGTCCTCTTTGCTGCAGGGGTTACATTTCCAAACCAGGAACACATAACATAAAGAAACATTTTTGAAAAGGATCCCTTAAATTTTTTTATTAAATGATTTGAACCAACATATGTACTGAGCTGGACATTTCACAGCTGAAAAACAAACTTGTCAGTGCTCTGTGGTGGACACTGCTTCAAAATTACTACAAACATATCTTTGGCATTTCTGTTGTGCAATTTGTTGTTACTGGTCAACATACTGTATATGCCAATACAAATATATCTGTGATAAGCTACAATTGGCCAGTACATCTGCCAGACTGATTTATCGGACGAATTAGAATTCTCCATATACAGTGCACAGTATATGAATGCATTTACAGCTTAAAAACAAAACATAGAGTCATATGTGTGTTTCTGTAGGCTGGAAATTATGTGGATGGAAATTATGTGTGTATGTGTATTTGGATTCGTGTGGATTCAAAACCTCCCTGGTAGTATTCCTTGCAATACAATAGCCAGACACTCATCTTCAAGTGAAGTCCTCCACTTAAGCCACGGGAACCTGAGCTGAGTCTCAAATTGCGTACTTCCATACTTCCATTTAATATTTTGAGTGCATAAGTGCGTTCACACTGACAAGTATGGCAAAATGCAGTGAGTACCCGGATGGTGTACACAAAACGGTCAGAAAGACCATTAACTCACCCTTAATGGTCGCCATCTTGGCTACGTAGCGGAAGGGGAGGGACCACCAACGTATTAAAATGGCGGCCGCGGCCAAAAGTAAAAGCATGTTCATTTTTCATTCATTTTTAATATAACTGAATTGAAGTCAAGTGAGCAAACAAGCTGGCAGATATTTCGGCGTGCGGCAATCGCGGTAAATGTTGGCGATAATGTTCTGCCCGGTTGCAATCTGCCATTAAAAAGAAGAAGAAGACGCGGTCAAAAGTTGCGATCGTCATTTCCGGTAAGCGCACAACAGCAGTGTTTGATTTGAGACACTACCCTGTCAAAATTAACACACTACACGTCAGTACAGTGTACACAGTATACTGCATGTAAGTGTACTAACAGAAGTATGCGATTTGAGACACAGCTCTGGTCTTATTTCTGATATACAGTACAGAGCAACAGTGGAGCTCAGGAATGTGAATTGGCTCAGCATTATGAGACTAACTGAGTTTGATATATATATGAATGTGTCTTGGTACATTTTGCGGCTACATTTCCATATCAAAGTGGCTGTCTCCTGCATCTTTCTCCTGTGCATTCACAAACAGATAAGCATGGGGAAGAATGGAAATCGACCCTGATCTGTGTCCAAATCAGTCAGTGAGTGGCGCATTCATCAAAGTGATTGGATATCAATAACCAAATATGCTGCCCTTTGAAGTCCCTACTGTGAGGAATGAATATATCAAGGTGCAGTCAGGGTTGCTATGCAACAATAAGGCAGGTTAACCTGGCATCATGCTTGAAACGCAGAAATTCAAATCACACAGTTTCCTATTTTCTATACATTATGAACCACTAGCATGCTGGTTAACTAGTACTGCACAATGCCAATCAACAGTGGGGTGAAGGGAGCTGTTATTTGGTTTAGACTGCAACTCATCTGTAATTACCAAGATGCGGATCTCATAATTATGAGAAAGTGTGAAAGTATCTCATGATTACTAGATCCTTACTATAATAATTGTATTATATTGTAGGTTGCTGTGCTACTTGGATCAAGTTAAAGGGGGGGTCACAGAGCCCCGAAAGCTCCAGGTTTCCTATGTATCATCTAGTTTGTGATAGTTAATCTGATCTTCAGGCCATGTCTTGAAGAGGGCCGCTGTGTAAATGAACATAAATGAACATTTCTGTTTTGTACCTATACCTATGTTTCATATCTCTAAATTACTGTGTTTAATCAAATTACCACACAGTAAACCTGGGGCCAGGTTGTAATCCAGCATAGAAAAACTATTCACATTGCACAGAAAGTGGGGTTAATAGGGGCCAAGTAGCTTATTTTTGCCCAGGGGCCCCCTAGCAGATTCATCAGACCGTGGTGTTGAGTGAACAAAATGTGCAGTGAGCACATTCTTTAGTCTTTAAGAGTAGGCTTAAGACTTTCCTCTTTGATAAAGCTTATAGTAGGGCTGACTCAGGTGGGCCCTGAGCCACCCCTTAGTTATGCTGCTATAGGCCTAGACTGCCGGGAGACTTCCTATGATGCACTGAGCTCCTCTCTCCTTTCTCCCTCTCCATCTGTACGCCCTCATATCCCATCAATGCTTGTTACTAATTCAGCTTCTTCCCGTAGTTGTGTGCTTTCTCTCCCCTTTCTCTCTCCTTCTGTTGCTTTCTGCAGGTGTTTCTGCCTCCGGAGCTGTAGAGTCTGGATCTATGGCTGTGGCCACCTGCTGCCCCCGTGCTCCTCCTCTGCACCCGCTGCTGCAGTTGCTGTTGCTATTATTATTAGTATTGCTGCTATAATGTTGCTCTTAGTATTGTTTCTGTTGGTGTTGACATCCATGCCATTGCCGCGGCCGTTGCGTTACATCTCTGTGTGAAACTGTATTGTGCTGCTGTATGTTCTCTTTCCTCCTGCTCTCTCTCTCCCGCTCCCCCCGTCCCCCTTCAACCCAACCGGTCGAGGCAGATGACCGCCCACCTAGAGCCTGGTTCTGCTCGAGGTTTCTACATGTTAAAAGGGAGTTTTTCCTTGCCACTGTCGCATAGTGCTTGCTCATGGTGGGAACTGTTGGATCTCTGTAAATATAAAGAGTCGGTCT
>VMKM01002685.1:0-60676 GCA_008360985.2 Macquaria ambigua | reverse complement strand
CATTTAATTGAAACCTTGATCTGTAACAGTCTTTGGTGCGTCTCCTCTCTTTGGCCAGTTCATTCATGATTTCCCGAAACTCCAATCCAGCATCAACTCTTCGTCTCCAGGATGTAAACGGCGGCCCCTCGTGTGTGCGTGGCAGTTTATCGCTCGGCAGATGTTGTTTCAGTATGGAGCGCGTTTATACCGAACATCCTGCCATGTTTACTCCGAGGCCAACACTGAGGTTCATTATGTAAGACTGAGCAGGGACAGGGAGGAGGAGGAGGAGGAGGGGCCCTGCAGCCAATCAGGAAGAAGAGGAGGACCGCCCCTTAACCGCTAGTGGGTGATCCCGAGGATCACACACACACACACACACACACCAGCGTGAAAACAATGAGACGATGTGAAAGGAGTGTTAGTGAGTTCCAGCTGGTTGTTTTTGTGTTCGGCCCTCAACCTTTGTTTTAGTTCCCTCTCGGCGCTCTCATAGTGTCGTTTTCAGAATAAAAGCCCTAAAAACCCAGCAGACAGACACAGTTAGAGACCAGCTGGTGAACAAAGTGGAGCATTTAGCAGCTAAAGAGCCAGATGTTTCCCTCAGGAAAAACAAAAACAGGTAGAAGAGAGAGAATATTGGAATTGGAATATTAGAATATAAGCGAATGTTTGCCAACAAGTTCAACTCATCAACTTAAAGGTGATGATGTGTCCATGTTGTGTTCACATCTTGTTTCTGCTGCCCCCAAGTGGCCACAGAAATCAGTTCCTGCAGGATTGAGTAAAGACAGAAACACCACGATGTAAAAAGTCTTTCCTTCTACTTAAAGGTGTCCTGTGGAGTTTTTGACAACTAGCAACTATCGCTACAGGAGCAACCAGCTATTTCATATTATTCCACTGATTGACAGGTGGAGGTAATGTGCCAGCAAAAACACCACTTTCAGCAGGCAAACCTGGATGCAAAAAAAGGCAGGTTTTTAAAATGTCCAAGAAGATAAGAAAAAAAAGAAATCTGCTTTGACACATAAATGTCACTAAAATTCAAATGTTCGGCACCAGATTTAACACAGCCACAACACCTGAGGCCATGAAAACGCTCAGCACTGGGAGGGATGTGTGCAGGTGTGTGCTTACAGGTACAAGTACGTACAGCATGTTCTGAACAAGCATACATGTACGTACATGTGTTGTTCTTCTCTACAGTAAATCTGCCCGTCTGAAACCAAGAGCACAGCTACAAATCAGCACAAAAGGTGACCCTCATACCGAGCTTCCTCTCAAAACAAGCCACGAGAGGCACCTCCTTAAACTGGGCAGGAACACAGGCGCGCAACACACAGCCAAAAACGTCTTGTTTTTTTAAGAACACACTACCAACAGAAAGGCTGCCAGACAATCTGCAGACAGGACGAACTGAACATCAAGAGAGATTTGCTTGGCAGCTCTACAAAGTGCAGAGAGGCTCAGCAGCCACGACAGTTACTCAACCAGCAGAGGCAGCAGGTGCACGCGTACTGATCAGATTCATCATTCACAGACGTATTTAGTGACATAATCCAGTCCACGTTCCACCTTTAAACTCACCGAATGGATTTATATGGGATATAAATGTTCAATATCCCAACAACTACTTAATTTACGGTCACAACAAACAACATACTGATGATTTTGCTATTTTGGAGCCTTAACAGCCTTCTGTTAGGAGCGGGCGGATCAATACCTAAACCCAAAATTGGATCCAGTTCACATTAGTTGAAGTTTTGGGCACATGAACACCTTTTTTAGATCATGCACTCTCTGCTTCTTTGCTGCTGTTGTGTGCATGTGTACCTTGTTACACACATTTTCTATCTTCTATTTTGTGGAGTGAAACTTGAGCTTTCACTGGTTTATCTTTTAAATTTATTTAAAGTTGTCTGGTACAGAATATAAATCCTCCACAGCAGACTCTACAACTCAAAACAAACCACAATATTGTTATTTATCTTCTATCTTCAAGGGTTCAACCTCTGGAGAGCATCTGTGCTTCAGTCAGTTTCATGGTGATTTCCCCCGTTAGAAACCGTCCTCTGCTGAGCATAAATATTCATTCAAAGTTTGACGGCAATCTGGACCAGAAGTTGCAAACAAACTCCTGCACACTGTCTAACTCGCAAAAATACATTTATTCTCGACACTTCGGTGCCGGACCTTCATCAGGCGAATGGTTTGTGACAATAAGGAAGCCATCTTAAATACCGTGCGGCCGTAAGTCTGCACACAATCACATTCCCCACGTGCAATAGGACGCCATAAATACCAAACATCAATTCACTATGTGACAATCTCCAGAATCATACATGGAGCTAGAAAAGTAAAACACTCTGTACACCCCAAAATGTTCACATTAAATGGGTAGATTGCTATAAAATGAATGCTTAGAGTCCCAAAGGCTGAACTGCATTCTGAAAAAGATATATTCCAGGGTTCGTACAGCTTTATAAAGAGTAAAATCCAAGCACTTTCAAGGTACCTGAACCAAAAATCACGTCCAAGTTGTTACTATAAATTCCAGGAGACAACAAACAAATATGACGACGGGATCGTTTCATTTCAAATATTAAAAGATTTTTGGTTTACATGAGTGACTGTGTCGATGATGAAACACCAGATTATGTTGAAAATTCAAGCACATTCCTAACCTTGAAAACAACGGTTAAAATTAAGCATTTTCCAAATTTTCAAGACTTTAAACGAACCCTGTACTTTCCCAGATATTGCAGGTTATAACCTGTTAAACTCTGTGTGATTTACTGGCTGCAGATCTCTGACCTGCTGTGTTAGTTAAAGAGGAGCAGGAGGGTCTGAGCTCCTTTGTATCTCTAATGTTACCTCCACACTGTTTATGTTGCACAGAGGCCACAGAGACCCTCTGCTTTCAGTTGCCATGGCACTGACCCATAAATCATGTGAAGTCTCATCTAAGTAGCGAGGTCCTAACAGTCTCTGTGTGAGAACATAAAGCATTAAACTGAGAATTAAACAATATTTGAAAATCATACATAATCTAGTAGACAGACGAGAATCAGAACACATTTAATTTGTATTTACAGTAGAAAGGCCACAAACGCCCCGCTGACTGTAATCAGACTGCACCTGGGAGACTTCAGACAGAGTCACTGTGATTCACGAAGCCGGAGGAGGTGACCAGCGAGATACTAATCTCTCTCTTTGTGAATGAATGACGTTTGGAAGTTATGTAAGAAATGATGTAACTTTTTGTGGGCGGATGAGTTTTATTTATTCATTCATTCACTTGATTGTTTTCATGAAATCGATCCTTCATTTATTCTTTGAGCGTTTGTACTGTGTGCTCCAACTTTAAATGGTTAATTCAAGTTATGCAAGAAAAACTTCTTCCAAGTACGCCAACACGTTACCTTTTCTTTGGCACATTTTAGTGCCATGATCCCAATTTTCTCTCCACCTTTGACTTCCTGATCTCTCAAAAACTGTAATGACCGTCTAACAAATTCCTGAAAAACAAAATGGTACTTTTCGGTTAGAAATAAATCATCAGGGCCAGATTAACCTTCTTATGTCCAGTGCACACAGCAGACTGCACATGGCAGCTTCAGTGTTTACCAAGAGACCCAGAAACCAACCAGTTCTCCTATTCTGCAGGACGACTTGGCCTCAGGTTTGCTGTGCTTCAGTTAGTTTGTGGAAATGTGATTAAACATGAATTTATTTAGGAATGTGCACCACATGACACAAGAGTCTGCAGCCACTGCACAGCGCTGCTCTGAGCTAAATGCTAACATCAGCATGCTAACAGGCTCACAGTGACAATGCTAACATGCTGATGTTTTTGCAGGTATGATGTTTATCATGTTCACCATCTTAGTTTAGCGTGTTAGCATGCTAACATTCGCTAATTAGCACTACACTGAGAGTACAGCTGAGGCTGATGGGGATGTTATTAGTTTTGCATCTTTTTGGCATTGGGTGCATCGCAGAATCAGTAACCTTTTAAATCACTTCTTAAAACCCATTTTTATAGACTTGCTTTTAAGTGATGTCGTCTTTATATCGTTTTTTTATTGCTTTTACTGTTTTTAATTCTTTTTATTTGCATTTATTGATCATTAATTTAATTAATAAATCTTGCTTTTGTTTTGCTTTATATATTTTTGTTTATTGGTTCCTGTTGTTGTATTGCTTTCTGGTGCTGTATAAATAAAGTTATTATTAAGAAATACGACGATGCCACTCAGCCAGTTTTTCCCAGTGGCCACTCGCGGTACTGCAACAGAAAAATCCCCTGCAGCCCAAAATGTATTTCTCATCGTAGACCAACATCATAAAAGAGACGCCTGTACAACATATAAAGCATCCATAGTATTTGGTCATAAACCAAAGATGTATTGGACATACAGATTAAGATTCTGACCTCATGGTGGCGCTAAAGGAAAAGTCAGGGAATCACCAGAGTCAGTAGGAGACATCGTCTGCAAACCACAACAAAATTGTACAAAATTTCATGGCAATCCGTCCGATTGTTGCTGAGATATTTCAGTCTGGACCAAAATGGTGGACGGACGGACCGACAAACCTTAAAGCCCTTATCATTTTACGATATTATTAGTTATTGGTGAACCTGGAGCCATTGTGGGCCCTGAAGGTGTGTGGGGCCCCAGACAGGTTGGTAATCCAGCCTTGATTGTAAGTAGTTAAAACTTTGTTACATGATCAGTATCTATCAACAGACACCAACATCAACATGTCCAAACATCTGTTCTAAAAGTACCTTTATTACCATTAACCTGCAGAATAAAGAACGTGTTGCTATGACTTTGCTGGAGCTTTACAGTGATTGATCAGACTGGGATTACCTGGAAGTTTCCCACCATGATGAGACCGGCGGCACAGATCCAGGCGGTGGAGAGGCCGGCCGTGTTGAGGATACAGTTCTGGTGCTTCTCTATCACGTGGGCGTAACGCAGCAGGCCAATCAGCATCACTGCAAGAACAGAAAGGCAGAGAGCGACGATGGCATGTTTCGTCAAACAGTCGGGTAACCACACGTGTTCTCTTCCACACTACAAACTGTATTTCAGACGTTTATAGTTTGGCTTTTAATACTTTCTGCTCTTGTTAAATCACTTCTTTTCTAAACAGAAGCTTTACAAGCAGCGGCGAGTGCTCTGGGGAGGTTGTTTTGCCCTGTGCTTTGGCTCTCAGGCTACATACAGGCTACTGTTATTCAGCCTGAAGGGAGGATAACAAATTTCATCGTAATGTGTAATTTGTTAGGTTGATATAAATGTTTATTACTATTTCTACGATTATTATATTATTTGAACGTGTTTTCTGTATTTGCAGCGCCGTCTGTTTCCTCCACTTGCCTGTGTTTTATCTATCTGCATGTGTTTTCTAGCTGCAGTGCACTGAGCTCTCAGGGCCACCGTACTTCAGGTCATTTTTAGGCAAAGTCTTTATACAAAACCTCTCCTGCAGAGTTTTTGTTTCCATTTCTCTATTTGTGTGTTTGTGTTTAGGTATGGGGGATGTATCTGCGCTCGCTGCATCTTTATAACTGAACAAATAAAATAAAGATGAAACAGATTAACTGGAGAGGCCTTTACTCTCCTTTCAATATGAACATGGCGAAGCAGCGTCTGAGGAGCAGCGAGTTCACCGTGTTGCGTCTGAAACATGAATCTCTGTGTGAGCAGACTCCTCGCTGTTTGTTTATCAAACTGCTCCATCAAAGCAGCTCCACTCTGCCCCCCCCACTCGTCCATCTGATGCTCACGCCGTCCACATCTGGCGCTCATCAGGCCTCAAACTACAGAGAGCGACTGTTTGGATGTTCACATTGTTAGTCCAGCAGCGAGCACAGTGGTCAGTTTTTGATGACGGAGTGTACGCAGCGATAAGACTCCTTGTTTTGGGGTCTTGGGTTATCTGAGTGTTTCAATGGCTGCTGCACAGCGAGGGACCGGCTTTCTGATCACCACACCTCCGAGTTAAACAAACACAAACACAGGAATGTTTATGAGAGCAGAATAAAAGAAAAAAAGGGGGAAAAGCTTTTGATGTCGGGGAAATTTCCAGAGTGTGAGCTCGCACACGGCAGCACAGGCGCCTTCATTTACAGCTGAAACGATCAGCCGATCGACAGATTAATCACCAACCGTTTTGATAATCAGTTAATTAGTTTCAGCCATTTTTTAAACAACAGGATTAAGAGTCTGCAGCCATGCTAGCAGCTCTGTGCAGCTTTATTTAGGCACAGCAGTGCTTTGAGCTAAATGCTAATGCTATCGAGGCAACATGCTCACAGTGACAATGCTAACATGCTGATGTTTAGCATCTTAGTTTAGCGTGTTAGCATGCTAACATGCAAGGTGCACAAAGTTGTAGCTCCCTCCATGCTACACACACACACACACACACACACACAACATATATATTTAAAATGAGAACAGAATAAAATATACACAGCTACTTAAATACAGATATACACAGAAAGTATGCACAGTATGTGATATATCAGTGTAATGTGAGAATTTCAATTATAGTGCAAAAAGAAAGACGTCCTCAATTCGATTGCTGGATAATACGGCCCAGCAAGTCTGCAAAATGACCTTCCAGCACTGAGAGATCAGATTAGATGAGATTATAAAATATTCCTGAGAGTATTGTCTATTTAACGCCTGTGTCTTGGTTATGTGAAGCCATGAAGAGCTGCAGGACATCACAGCTTTAGAGCATCTGCAACTTTCCTACTGCCATCCTCACCTCTCCTGACAACAAAGAGATTAACTAGCGTGACTGTAATATTGCAGTACTGTGCAGCAGCCAGTTCCCCTCATGTTGTATTGATGGAAGTTTACACACACAGCAGTGTGTCGTGCTGAGATAAGCCTACGTGATCAGCAGCACTTCATGCTGCTGTGTTCATCCACCAAACCCAGTTCCTCTGAAACGCTCAACATCAAAAAGCCAAAAACAGCGCTGAGCAAACAAACGGATCTGTGTGAGAAATTACAAACTCCATAACGAGATTATCTAATGATCAGTTCAGTGTCACTCTCTTTGTTGCAAATGCAAGAAGCTAAAATCTGAGAGTCTGGACAAACTGAACAGTGTATGAGTGGAAACACCTCCCAGTGAAGGCTCCTTCACACTTTGTGTTAACCAACAAGTCCTCCCACCTAGACGACACATATATATAGGTGTACCTGACCTTCGTCCGGTTGCAGTTTGGTTAGGTTTAGGCACCAAACTTGGAAAAGATCACGGTTTGGCTTAAAAATAAGTAAGTTTGACTTTTGGTTTCTCACGGGACACGAACACGACTCCTGGGTGAAAGTCCTGTGTTGTTTGAAACATCCATCCATCGTCTTTTTATTGCTTTTATTTGTATTTTTTATAATTAATGTTGTCTCGCTTTCGTTTGGCCGTACTGTTTGGCTTCCCGTTGTTTTATTGCTTTCTGAGTGTCCTGCTTTTGCTTTGTCTGTCAAAGTACTTAACTCTGTTTTTAAAAAGGTGGTACATGAACTCATGCACAAAATTAACTTTTCCACTATTCTTCTCTACAGTAAAATTGCAGCCACCATCGATGCCAGAATCCCGTTGGACGCACATTGTGTTTCAGTTCAATTTAAGTTTCTTCAGAAGTCAGATGGTCTAATATCTAAGTCGGGGTTTGAACTTCTCTCTCTCTCGCTCTCTTTTTTCATTCATTCAACTATTTCTGTCACTTTTCATGTGAACAACACTCACAACAGTCCATCACTCTGGACGTCTTCCAGGAGAGATAGTCTGAAAATGTGCGCAGTTTTCCTCATTATTTAAACGATATTTTGTCTCCCCCCATCTCTGTGAAAGCCGCTCACTCACCTTTGAGTGTTCAGAACAACTACAAACACGTCTTACAAACTAGTTCTGTTCGAGCATAACCAGACGCTCAGCTGAACTTTGGCTGCAAAACCCGGCAGAAAATCAGGGCAGGAGTGTAAATTCTCAGAATCCTGTTTTATAACAGGAGCTTAAGTTTAAGTTTTATAAAGCAAACAGAGAAAAAAATCTATATGCGTCACCCTGCACACTGGGCAATGACCCTGGAGTAAACCACCCCAAAATAGATGGTTTAAAGTAGTTTTGACCACACAGCAGAGCAGAGTAGTTGCCCTCGTGGTCAGAGGGCGAATGCTTGTGAGTTATGCGAGACATAAAAATGCACCATTCATGGCAGAGAGTAAAGTTTCCCTTCAGGGGGAGCGGGGGGGCTGAGGGGGGACCTGGCAGTGGATTCTGGGGAACAGAGACTTGGCCGGAGCCGCTACAGCTGAGAAAACAAGCCTGAGTGCAACCGAGAGCAGTATGTTGGGTAAACGTGTGTGTGAAGGTGCAGCTGACTGAATACCTTCAAACTGAACCTGTGCTGAAACTCACCCATGAAGGATCCGGTGCTACATATGAGGCTGAAGAAGCAGCTTTCAGGTGGGAGGGTTCCACATTTACTGCAATGAAAACAGAGGGGGGGGGTTAGTTAGTGCGGGCTGGCCTCAAGGCTCAGTGGGCTAAAGTGCAAGTTCAATCAAGTTTTTACAGAGTTCAAATCAGATCCATGACTGCCACGTCCCCCCTCTTGGTCTTTGATCCTGTGTTTTTAAGTGTGCTGCACTCTTACGCAAGAATTCCTTAAAAGTAGCGGCCTTATGTGTGCTTACTTACTCTGTGGTATTAAAACCACGCCAGCACTTTTCCTCGGAAAGTGGTTTAGCAGAGAAACAATTGTCTATAAATGGAAAAGGACAGCCTTGCTGGGAGGTCGAGGAGAGAACGACACTGAGGTCTTTATCAATCGATGAAAAGCGCCATGAAAAATGTTGATAAACTGAAACACAAGGACTGTAACAACCGGAGAGACATGAGGAAGATGTCTTCAGACACGGTGAATCTTTCAACATGAACCCCCTTGTTCATCAGTCCGGGGGGAAAAAGTTTACATTTTGCTTCTCAGTGTGGCGACATTTCAAAGATCCACTGCACACAACAAAAGCTCTTGTTCCCGTGGAGGTGAAGAGGTCCCCCCACCCTCCCTCCGGCTGCGAGCCTCAGTCAGACAAGTGTGGGCTTATCTGACAGCAAACTCTGCACTACAGCTGCTCTCCAACTATCAGAGCAATTTATCCAAAGAGAAATGACAAACTGTACAAACTGCACTGCATCTGTCTGATGTGTTTTTCTGCAACAGATTGAAATGCACAAAATTATACTGAGCTCTTTTCAGACGTTGCTGGCTTCATCTATCTGTTACAGCGACGCCTTTTTATCATTCAGACTTTGAGTTTTACGGCTTCATTCAGACATGACAGCACATTTTACGGCAAGAGACACACCGCTGGCGTGATATTTGGCACCTGGTGTGTGAGAGGACACAGCAGTGATTCAGGCTCCAGCCACACTACTACATTTTGTTTTAAAACGAAAACGATCTCCGTACACACAAGCGTTATCACCGTTTGAGAAATGATCTCCATCCATACGACACGTCTGGAAACGCCTATCACATGACCATTCACGTGCACTGGGCATGCACGTGCCGGTGTAAACAGGTGTGCTTGGACCGACGACCAGGTGGAACTGTTACCGAAAGGAAGTGTTGTGATTCGTTATTAATGTTGAATTAACGGCTGGGAGTCAAGGCTGATGTTTGTTTTCGTCTGGGAAAGGGTCACGTGATACGGGCTTGACGAATCAGGGAAGGACACGTCATGGATGATAAGACCCAATCAGAAAGAGAACATGGGAGTCTGCATCACTAAAAACGGGGTCAGCAGCATTTTAGGGGTTATAAAACACCGGAGTAGTGTGGACGCTAGGTGTAAACATAGCAAAAGTAAAAACTTATAAATAAAACTTATTTTGCTGTTTTAAGACTTAATTAATGGCCGTCGTCGTGAGTGTGAAGGATGCTCCTCTTCCCCTCTTCTAACAGTGCATCCACAAATCATCAATTTCACCATGTACCACTATGGACACACAGATTAGTGCTCAATATTCAACAGTTTTGGACTGATAAATGTTCTCTTGCAATGACTTAAATGTCTTATATTTCACATTTTGTCCTTTAACCTCAGTAGTCACAGGCTATGCTGCGTGCCAAGCAAAACAGATTCTTGTTTTTCTGTTTTCTGTTTGGGTTCAGTGTTTCAACAACAAGAGAATTTTATGTAAGAGCAGAAATAAAGTGACTATTTATTGTTAAAAAAACAAGAACATAACCAGACTCAGCAGAGCGTACAGAAATGACTGGTGGAAACCACAGACCACAGCGAGGGAAGCTGCTATTTCACATCAGTCGATACCCGCGGTCACACCGTGCGTACAGTGTGTGTTCTGTTGTGCTCGAGTGATATTTGTATTATTGTGAGGGAGGAAAGAGGATCCTCAGCCAGTTTCGTCGTTGGTTCACCACTGTGGTTTCAAGAAACCGCACCAATGGCAGAGACTCGACGTCAACAATGTGCCATTGTTTGGTTCATTGAAGAAACTGGGGCTGTTACCTAACAGCAGTCTCACAGGTAAAAGACACAAACAAGCAAAATGAGTGAAAATCCTCCTGCAGAGGTGAGATCACTGACCTGATGAGAGGTATGTTGTCCAGGGTGCAGCACAGAACAGGACCCCTCTGTAACGGAAGCTGCTCCTCACACGACTCATTATAAAGCCTGCACACACACACACACACACACACACACACACACACACACACACACACACACACACACACACACACACACACACACACACACACACACACACACACACACACACACACACACACACACACACTTCAGTCTGCAGACACTGAAGGATACAAACATTTCTGTAAAAGGATGAGGGATCAAAAGGACGTCATTTTGGACCCAGCTGGAGACTCACTCATCTTAAAGTTGTTCAAATATCAAAAATAAAATCCTCATTTCAGGTCAAATTTGTACTTTTTATCCCTTCAGTCACCTGAGCGATGCATAATGAATCTAAAGTAGACAAATGTGTTAAAACTCTGTTAATGGTTGAACATCAGCTCTTGCTCTACGCAAACAACAGTGGAAAATTAACCCAAAATATTTTAAGTGAGATGAAATGTCTCTTAAATAACACTGCATGTGTTGTAAGACACATCCTGTATATAACAATCCCCACACAGGAACACACTGAAAAACAAAACTAAAACCTGACTTTTTTTAAATTAATGTGGATATGAAAACGTATATATTACTTTCTTTTAATTAAGGGCACACAATTACACCATTATAGAGACACCACAGGAGTGTAATCTATTATCTATTTAACAGTATGTTTGTTGTAAATAGTGTGACAGCACATTTGCAGTTATTTCTTTTTAAGTCATGTCTGTCTTTAATACATTTAATTCCTTTAATCCAGCAAATTTTATTCTTTTACGGGAGACAATAAAAGTACCGTGCCTTTTTTAAAACATGTATGAAAAGAAATTTATCAAACGACTACATTTAAACTTAGTGAACAACAATATGGGGTCCGTGTGCTAAAGTTTTGGCTATATTATGATATAAGAGCCGTTTAGATGTTGTTACCTGCACCAGTCAATGTGTCTGAAACTGGACCAATAAAACTCGCTTAGAAATCTACATGGAGTCTTTCCACAGGTTGTCTCTGGTAGTGCAGGGGTTTTGCAGACACTGACTGATAAATCTGACATTTATTAATGTACTTTGGCGTATTAATGTGTTTTTCTGTACCAGCTGGGGAGGTACTTTTGATTTAAATCCATGTTTAGGTTTCACATACTGTGAGTGACTCGATATCAGATAAATCCAGCTGCTGCCCTGAAACAGTTCCTCCTCCTTCCATTTGAACCAATCTGTTTGCATTCCTCGTCTTTTCCGAAACTGCACTTTACTGTAACCCAAAAATCTCCCACCCTCATACACCCTCTCTATACACATTCTCCCCTCGTGTCAACATTTGCCCCTGCAGCACTTTATGTTCTTCATCTCTCCACTCCTTCTCCACCTCATGGTGTTTTTCCTTCCACACCTGCGAGTAATTATTCTCAATCAGTGACTGAGTTTTTGGGAGTTTTGTGGCACATTAACAGGAACAGAGAGTACCTCCACACTGCTTTGGAAAAGGATGTTTTTTTCTCTCTGTTTCTCCGTCCACACTGAGACGGTGTTTTTTCCAGACGCAGAAACTGAGCTTTTCTCCAGCTTACATGAATATAAAACGCTGGCTTCCTGTTTTAGTGACGACCAGGGAAACAAGCTTCTGGAAAACTGACTTAAGTCTGCCGGACAGTGAAGATATGAAGACAACTTTCTGTCACCTGTGATTGTTCGTTTTCACCGCAGCAATGACTGTTTGTCTAGTTATAAAGCCACGATCAAACCACCGTTTGATGCTTGATCTGACAACAGAAGCAGAAAGATATGTACATGAGAACTAAACTGTGAGTTTGCTGAATTAAAAACACATAACAGCGGATTAACCAGCTGAGACTCAGCAGAGTAAACATCCTCCTTCTTACCAGATATCAGCTGGGATGCACAGTTTTGTTGTTTGCCAACCGAAATAGAACGAAGAAGAAGATATTTAGCTGTTTTGCTGTTGTTATAGTGACCTGAAACGTTCGTGTGGGTGCGATGTTTTCACACGCTGATGCCAGATTCAAATTTAGCTGACTTAGTGTGGACGTATTCTGAGATTAAAACAAACTGCAGGATTAATTCTTTCTAACTGTTTGTGGTGTTTGCAAGGTCTTGGTCAAAGTGATGCTAACTTTACTTTATGGTACTCCACCCAAAACCAACACAATATGTATTTAAATCCACATTAACACATTTTTTGTCCGCTTTGGGGCAGCAGAAACAAGCTGTAAACTAAATACTGACATATTATCAGCTTTTAAGTTGACACGGTGAACGTGCTGGCAAACATTAGCTTATTTAAACAAGAAGCAGTTACGTAGCAACATTAGCATTAATATGGAGATGTGTTTGTGTCTCTTTTAGCTCTGACTCCTGAGTGAAACATCTGGCTCTTTAGCTGCTAAATGCTCCACTATGTTCACCAGCTAGCTGCTAACTTCATCAGTGTGTTGTTTGGTGCTGAGCAGGTAGTGGACTGTGAGTTTTCAGAGCTTTTTTCGCTGGAAACAACACTGTTGAGAGCTGAAAGGTTTTCCAAGCGTACGGGTTTGCATTTCCTGGTTAGGAATTTTTATGGCAAAGATTTAGAATGATTTTTGTATGTAAAATCATTCTAAATAAATAATAATAATAATAATAATAATAATATGTTGATAATCGTCACAGGAGCATCGTCTTCAGGCAGTGGAAGTGTTGTTGAGACTGAATTCCTAAAAAAACCTTTAAAACTTACAGTAGACATTTGTGCGTGACAGTATCAATAATAGTAATCATTGACATTACTGACCTCATAGCAGTGTGTGTGTGTGTGTGTGTGTGTGTGCTGTACCAGTTATGCACAGGGCAGACGTGCTGGTTGTACAGGGCCATCGCATATCTATAAAGGAGAGAACAAGAACAGGAAGACATGAAATAAATAAAGATATTGTTTTGGTTAGCATGACTTTTATATGTTCTGGACATAATCTTTCAAACAATAGCAACACTCTCAAAACATGGCTGTCACTACTCTACTGTTTATTACTGTATAAAAATAAAAATAAATGAGCTACAGTTGGGAAAAAAAGCTCAGTTTCACCCACTGAAATGGAGCACACGAAAGCACCGTCACATACAGCGAGATTAATTCCAGTCCAGGCTTTAAAAGTACAACATATATTTTCACTAACAAAACATGTGTCACATGGATTAGCGTGTTGTTGCGTTCACAGACTGGAGGCCGCTCGTCTTCATCATACATATATGCAGAGGCTGCACTCGACGGCAGAGGAGCTGCTGTTGCTTTTTTAAATCTCTTAAATCTGTCGACTACACAATAACCAAGTCTGAGATAGTTCATTACACACACACACACACACACACACACACACACACACACACACACACAAATACTCTATGAATTACATGTCAGGCCTCTGGCTGAGAGTCCTGTTCAGATGAAGGACAGAGCAGCAGACGTTTCAGACTTTTAGCCATGCTGGCTTTGTGGCTGTACGGATGGAAGTGTCGGTCTGACGGTCAGTCCACCACTTTGGTCCAGACTGAAATATCTCAACATCTATTGGATGAATTACTATGAAGCTAAGACATTCATGGTCCCCAGAGGATGAATCCTACTGACTTTGGTGACCCTCTGACTTTTCCTCTATTGCCACCAACAGGTCAAAGTTTTCACTTATCCAGTAAAATATCTCAACATCTACTGGATGGATTGGCCCTAAATTGTGTACAAACATTCATGGTCCCCAGAGGATGAACGCTTATAAATTTGATGATCCCTTGGCTTTTAGTGACATATCTTGACAACTACTGGGTCGATTGTCATAACATTTAGTACACATATTCATGGTGCCCAGAGGATGACCGCTACTGACTTTGGTGATCCTCTGACTTTTCTTCTGGCGCCACCATGAGGTTTTGTGTAAAAAGGCTTGTCAACTACTTGGTGGATTGCCATGGAATTTTCTTGCAAACATTCATGTTCCCCTCAGGATGAATTGTAATAACTTGATGCTCTGACTTCACATTTAGAGCAATCAAGTCAGTGCTTTGACCAAATACCTGCAAAACTAATGACATTCCCATCGGCCTCAGTTCTACTTTGTGTTTAGTAATAATTAGCAAATGATAGCATGCTAACACGCTAAAGATGGAGAACACTGTAGACATTATACTTGCTGAACATCTGCATGTTGTCTGAGACTTAAGTATCAAGAGAACGGATAACAAGAGTCTCGACAGCTGAAACGTGATATCAGCTCCTTTCAAAAACACCCAAAAAGACACACTGTGCCACAGATAAGATACACAGGAGTCAACTTAACAAGCTGCTGACAAATTAGACATGTGATGGTTGGAGTGCCTCTATTGATCGCTGATAACAAGGGGACACTCGGATCAGAAGAATTGATTTGCCTTTACTTGAACAAAGGAGATAACAGTATTTTAATTTGAACAACTCATTGATTCTGTAATGTTCTGTTAATGTTAAATAGTTCACTTGGCTTTGGTTAACATGTAAAACATGGACTCTTATTTTTACAGAAGTATCTCTTCATTCTGTCGTATGAACACTTCACAAGCTGGACAAAGCTGCAGTACATGCTTCAGTTGTGTTTCTGGGTCATGCAGCTCTTCAACAGAGCATTCAAAAGGCACCAGCAGACAGGTGTCAACGTGTCTGGCAGAATGAGGGGGATTACAGACTCGTCTCTGACGGGGGGAGCTTTGGTGACCGGTTGTGAAAAATTCTCGCGCCCACCTCGCGAAGGTGTGAAAGGCTTCTAACAAAAGGAGACTGTGTCAATCCGCTCACACCGAGGAGATAAAGGAAGAGGAGGAGAGAGACAAAAGAAACAGTCACACACAGTCCAGAACACCAACCTTAAACAAAGATGCTAAGGCAAGTCCTCAGCAGACGTCTCACTGTGTCTCAACATCCTAAATCTGCAGTAGGTGAGTGTATGAAGGTTTATTCAGGGATTTAGCCCAGTGTGCATAGCCTCAGTCTCTCATTAACAACAACTGCTGCAAAGCAAACATTTGACCACAGATTTGTGGTTTGTAGTTCTGTGAAATTCCCTGAATTAATTAGCTGAAACAGCTAAACTAGAAAATGTTCTGAGAAATGTCTCCAGGGGACACTTGAACTTTTCTACTATCTGATTCTTGAAATAAAGACCTACACAATGTTATATCTGTTTCTGCGATTAAGTCATTACTCTCCTGACCTTTCTACTTCCCTCTAATGCACACAGTGGACTTCCACGAGACATATGAGGGTGTGTAGGAGGACGGACGCACAGATAAAGTTACTGCAGGAATTTAGTATAAATGTGGGGGACTTGCAGGAGACAATTGTTTTTTAAAAGATGGTTAAATTTGATGCAGCAGAGGCCAAAATATCCAGACATTTAGTCCCGCGGCTTAGTTAAGATTAAAAGAATAGTTTAACATTTGGGGAAATACGCTTATTTTGCTTTCTTGCAGAGAGTTAGATGAAGAAGATCAACACCACTCTCGTGTCTGTACGGTAAATATGAAGCTACAGCTAGCAGCCGGCTAGCTTAGTTTAGCATGAAGACTGGAAACAGGTGGGAAACTAGCTAGCATGGCTCCAGGAAGTCATAACCTCCTGTAAAACCACAAATTGTTGTTTTTACACTGTCTGTTTGTGTCCAGATTAAACAAAAGAGATATGACGTGTTAATTCGTGAACTTTGTAGGCAGATTTTGTTAACTTTAGACACAACCAGGCTAGCTGTTTCCACCTGGTTCCAGTCTTTATGCTAAGCTAAGCTAAGGTCTGCTAGCTGTAGCTTCATATTTACACTTCAACACAGACTGTCACAGGTGCCATGTACTCGTACTGCCAGTGCTTCAGCTCTGCTCACTATTTCCACCATACAAGCAGCTGTTTTCGGTCTCTGGTGTCATGTGAGGAGCTACAGATGTGACTGCTGGGAGCTCAAAAAGAAAAAAGAAAAAAGGGACACAGACCGGAGAAGCCCAGAGGAATTTCAAGGATGACTCTTCTCCGACACAATCGTAGAATAAACAGCGAGCCACTACTACTCCCTCCTTCCAAAAAAGGAGACTGTTTTACATTCATGAACTTTGTACAGCCAGCGGAGGTCATCATGATCACTGCAGGGATAATAGGTAGCCAGGCTAATGTACAGACAACTGGACTCCTGAGCTGCAGCACTTTGAACTACAAATGTTGAGAAAAAAAGATAACACTCATGGAAGAAGGGTATCGATCTTGTCATCTACAAGACAGCATGTTGGTACTTACACAACCCATATCCCAGCGATGGTGAAGACGGGCAGGCTGACAGGAAGGATCATCCACAGAGACATGACGAGCAGCTGGAGACCTCCACTGCAGAGATCAGGCCCATTAAAACCAGAACCACCAGTTTGTCTTGTTGTCTTGTGCTTACTCTGGTCAACATCACAACACAAGAGTCCTTAATTGGTTAATTGATTCATCAACAACAATTTTGGTAATCAATTCATCGTTTCAGTAATTTTCTTGCTTCTGAAATGTGAGAATTTGCTGCATTTTCTGTGTTTTATATCACTAAATATGTAAATTAAATGTTGGTTGGACGTTAGAAGACATCACTTTGGAGCGTTTTTATTGCTATTTTCTGACATTTTATATATTGATTGATTGATTGATTGATTGATGGGACAGTTGCCTGCTTAGTCATCCAGCCTTGGTGTTCCTTCTATGTGTTAAGTATGCAAAGTCCAGTGTGTATGTATTTAGCACATTAAATGTGAAGATAGAGAAATTTCACTTCTCAAACTACCAAAAACTGAAGTCATGTCTTAAAATTGCTTAAAAAAAACAAAAATTATTAAATTGAAAGTGGTATGAAATCCTCATAATTGCATAATTGATTATCAAACTTGTCTTCATTTTCTGTCACTTCACTAATGTCAAATCTTGTTTGAGTTGGGCTGCAACTAACGATTATTTTCATTATCAGTTCATTTGCTGATTATTTCCTTGATTAGTCGATTGATTGTTTGATCTATAAAATGTCAGAAAATGGTGAAAAGTCCACTGTGACTTCTTGAAATGTCTTGTTTTGTTCACACAACAGTCCAAAACCCAAAGACACTCAGCAAATCCTCACACTGGAGAAGCCGGAACAAGAGAATTTCTGAACTTTCTGTTTAGAAAATAGCTTGAACGATTAATCGATTATTAAAAATAGCTGCAGATTAATCAATCTGTTAATATCTTATTTTGTCAAAAACATCCTATTTACAGGGATGAAATGAAAGAAACACGTATATTTGAAAAGCTGCCATCACTGTATTGTTTATGGATCAATTTATTCATCCATAAAATCCTGTAAATTACGGTGCTGCCAACACTTTTTACAGAACACAAGAAATAAATACCCATAAAATTAAACTGTAGATTAAAAACAACAACTACTGTATATGCCACTATAAAAACTGTTAAAAAGAACTATTCAAGCCATTTCATTGATTACCAAAGTTGTCATAATCTAATTTTCTGTCATCTTTATACAGTATGATAGCTTTGAAATAAGGTTATCAGAACAGAAGAAAGAGACATACTCTTAGACAGAATAGGTCTATATTTTCCTGTAGTATCCAGTGTGTTCATTCACTATTTACACACAAGAAACTGTTAATAACTACAATAACAAATGCACCATTAAACCTGATTAAACTCTGCAGAATAAACCTTTAAATCTGTGTCAACTTTACTGTTTCTTTACTTTGTAGTTTCACCTGCAGAGGCTGCTCGTTTCTACCTGCTCATGCTTTATCTCCAAGTATCACACACTTACTATATTTCACGCAAAGTTCAAGTAAAAGGCTCTCAAATGTCGGATCGTACCTCTCGTGTGTTCAGAGGGAAAAGCTTCGGGCTCCGCTCCTCATCTCAGCTCCTCCAAACTCGAGGAAAAGTTGCAAGAAGTCGCCGCGACTCTGAGCTCCTCTGCCTGAGCTGCTGCGGCCGCTTTCATTGTCAAAAAACGTGACAGATATGGACGCAGATTTATCGCATCAGGAGGACGAGGAGGAGAAAACGGAGACGGTGTGTTCTCCTGTTTTCATTCATCCCTCTGTCTCTCTCTCTCTCTCACACACACACACACACACACGCACGCACACACTCACCACCGTCCTCCGGCTGCAGCCTGGTAGTTGTGATCCGGGGTGGAGGGAGCAGCTGGAGTCAGTAACTTTAAACTCCTCCCAGATCTCACTCAGATGTTTCCCACCTTTTTAAAACACACGTTTAACAGTTTGTGTTGGTTTGAAGCCACTTTTCATCTCACTAGTGAATGAAAATGTGTCTTTTTTGTCCTTTTTTATGAGCTTATAGACGCGTGTCCTTGCTCTGAACTTTGTTAAATCAGCTGCAGGTGTTGTTGTTGTTGTGGGGTTTTTTTGTTCTCCGTCTAGTTCCTGGAAACACATATTTCTCAACCGAATTGCAGATGAATGACACACCAGTGAGCGGTCAGTCCGGAGTGCAGGCTGAGATATTTCGTGTTTCTTTTCCCCTTTTAAAAGCAGCTGAAAATGTTTTCCAAGAAAGAGGATATGATGCCTTCAAGGGCCCTTTGTAAGCTCCTGTTTCCGAGTTGGCAGAGGTAGATGTGCCTGTGTGATGAGGTTTTCTCTCTGATTTTAGAGAGTGTGTGCCTCTCAAACTGAGGCTAGTCTGATCCACCACTTACTACACCTGTACCTGCAATGCTTAACCTCATAAAGTTGCATTCAAATGTATTTATTGCTGGTTGAATTCCCCTTTTCTTTACCATTTAACCATTTCCATCCTTACCTTTTATTGTCGCTGCACTTTTGTATGATTTACGAAGGCAACCTCACGCGGCTCCTCGCGTGCGTCTCCGTGCAGAGGTGCCCACAGCTGCTTTCAATTAACCTGTTTAAATCGGAAATAATAAAAGGCGTCTGTGCTGCCTTTTATTACTGAAGCTGCTGCAGCTCCTGTTAGAGGCAACAGTGATGACTAACTTCTGCCACAAGAGGGCGCTAAAGGTTTATATTAGATAGATAGATGGAAATGACTTTTATTTATTTGTCTCTGTTTTGTGCTGTTATGATTCTTTATTTTATTTATTTATTTAGTTTCACTGCTGTTTGGGTAGAGCCACAGGGTAATGCTTCAGTATATAAGTATAAAGGGCACAATAAGCTTACACCTTTTTTTTTTTTTGGTCAGAGAATATTATGTTTAAATTTTGTTTTATTTTTAGATAAGATGATATATTATTATTTAACCACTTTCATAACTGTATGGTCAGTCTGCTGTTTGTGTGTATAATTGAGCGAGAAAAAAAAACTAACTAGCTAAAAGTCCTGCATTAAAAATGTTACTTAAAGTAAAAGTAAAGTAAAAGTACTTAAAGTATTAAAAGCAGTAAATGTCCCCTGTGACTGTTCTACTATTATATCTGATATCATTAGATTATTATTCGTCATGCATTCATTTTTTAACTATTTTGTATCAAACTGCAAATAATTATTTTCATTTTGGATTAATCTGCTGATTATTTTCTCCATTAATCGATTGATTAACTAAAAGTCTTCAGCTACGCTAACGGCTCTTTGAGCTAAAAATGCTAACATCGGCATGCTAGCATGTTCACAGTGATAATATTTACATGCTAATGTTGAGCATCTTGGTTTAGCATGTTAGCATGCTAACATTAACATCGCAAATTATCATTATCATTATGGATTAATCTGCTGATTATTTTCTCCAATAATCGATTGATTGTTTTGGTTTGTAAAGTAACTGACGCTGTCAGATAAATGTAGTGGAGTAAAAAGTACCTCACATGTACTTCAGTAAATGTTCTTATTTGTCTCGGCCCGTCAGCAGTGACACACACAGACTCTCATGTTAAATATTAAATGTTGTCACGGAGCAGAGCTGCAGATCATGTGGTGGTTTTGTAAAGAGAAACCCTGCAGTTGTGACCTTAATCCTTTCTGGGATACGTGTCTCAGTTAGTTCAAAGCGTCCTCTCAGTGTGTCTGTCCTCCACGTCCTCTCTGGTGTCACCCACCCACAGCTGCAAGACTAATGTGCTGAGCAGGCAGAGCTTTGTCCTCCATCAGCCCACGGCGTCCCAGCGGTCCATATCTCAGGCTGCCAGACGTTTACAGGACAGCAGGCGAAGGGAAAGGAGGCAGGAGTCCCGTAGAAGGTTTTAACTGCATCCACAAGACAAATCCCTGCACTTTTACTGCCCTCTGGGATTTAACTGGTTGTAAAAATGGAGGACGGTGGATATCAGAGAGATGGATTATCATCTCTGAAGAGTTTCTGTGTTGTCCTCGATCAACCTATCCTCAGCAGAGGTCATTTTAGGGGGCAGACGACAAAACTCTTCCCAAAACATGAAAAAGGAGACAGAAAAAATAGAAAAACTACAATTTATCAGAAGCACTGAACATTTCTGTGACTAAAAAAGCCTTCAGTTATACAAATGATCGATTGAAAGGCTGTAATGACTAAAGAAATCCATCCAGTGAGCATATATGAGTTGTTTACCCACAGCGAGCAGCACTGTGAGGCTGTACTGAGGCCCAGCGCTGCTTTGAGCTAAATGCTAACATCAACATGCTAGCATGCTCACACTGACAATGCTAACATGTTGATGTTTAGCAGGTGTCACGTTCACCATGGTCACCATCTTAGTTTAGCGTGTTAGCATGCTAACATTTGCTGTATTTGGTGATAAACTAAAATATTGGACAGATTGAAATTTTGACCTGATGGTGGCGCTAGAGGAAAAGTCAGAGGATCACCAAAGTCAGTAGGCTTCATCCTCTGGGGATCATGAATGTTTGGAGAAAATTTCGTGGCAAACCATCCAATAACCAAATGTTGAAGGCCTATAATTTAATTAGGTTTGTTTTAGATCAGCCTGTGCTTTATGTGTGCTCTATAAATAAAGCTTTACTTACTTACAGTGAGGCGTCAAGGCCTGCAGTCACTCTGGGGTCACCTGCATATGTATTTTCTTTTTAATCGTCTGCTTTCAGTAATAATGTCACAAATTCTGAAGCAAAAGTTTGTATTTTTGCATGTTAATGTTTTGAGGG
Source organism: Macquaria ambigua (assembly GCA_008360985.2). Classification (NCBI taxonomy): domain Eukaryota; kingdom Metazoa; phylum Chordata; class Actinopteri; order Centrarchiformes; family Percichthyidae; genus Macquaria; species Macquaria ambigua. The sequence goes on along the minus strand of VMKM01002685.1, from coordinate 38,855 downwards.
GTGTTTCTTTAAAAAATGTTATTTAAGAGAACGTTGATGCTCCAATATTCTGAATTTAAATTCATATTGAACTTGAAATGTCTGTATCTCTGAAGATATATCGAAACAAATCTAATTCTCACACATCTTTGAAGTCTTTACAGCCGGGAAATCAATAAAACCTAATGTTCAAACAAATTGTTTTGATCATTTTACTCTTAAATTATCATTTTAAACTAGATTTTTGAGTTTTCACTTACAAATAATTGCCATTTTAATGGATTTTCTGCCAACACCTTGTATGACAGAGAGACAAGCTTTAGTTGTAGTTAGGTTGAACTCACTTTTAAGATCTTAAACTTAGAAAAATACCTGTAAATGAATGGTTGTAACTCACCCTCTGTTCTCTGTAACATGACAACAAAGAATGCTTCCCACCCTGAAAGAAGAACTGAGACATTTTAAAACCAGAATGGATTTATTGTAACAACATTTCAACACCAAAAAGCCCTTGAACTGTTGTTTATTTTCTCCCTTCGATCGCAGTCGACAGTAGAATCCACACGGAGACATGAAGCACAGACCAACACGAGTGCGCTCACAAGGATCCATGATAGATAGAAAAAAATAATAACAGAAGCATCGTTTGGCACACGAATGACTCATAATAAGTTCAAGTTTACAAAAGGTGTTACAACAAGTAGGCCTTTCACTCTGACCAGGAATCATTACTGACTTTACAAACATGTCTGACAGTCTTCACTTGCTTCCTTCTTAAAAACACTATTCTGAGGTGTTTTACAGTAAAAGTACAGGTTTAGTAGTGGTGAGAAGTACTGAAGCACGAGTGAACTTCAGGCTACAGTGGCAACATGTTTGTGGTCTCAGCACTTCGTACATTACTCCCCGATTCGGCCACACAGCGTTATTCTTAACCTGTTTTCCAGCTGCAGGCTGCATCCTCAAAGGTGCTTTTGTGATTTCATAGATTCTACTTTCTGCTCAGAATGATAAAATATTTGTACGTTAAAGAGTGCGGGACTTTTATACATGTACAGGGTTCGTACCGCTTTTTAAGAGTAAAGTTCAAGCACTTTAAAAACATTTCCAGACTCTCAAAGCCTCTATCATCACATCTAAATTGTTACTATAAATGCCAGGAGACGACAAACAACTATGACGACAGGATCGTTTCATTTCAAATATGAAAAGATTTTTGGTTTACATCAGTGACTGCGTCGATGATGAAACACCAGATTATGTTAAAAAATCAAGCATATTCCTAACCTTGAAAACATAACGGCTAAAATTAAGCATTTTCCAAACTTTCAAGACTTTGTACGAACCCTGCATGTAAATGAACGTCCGTTACATTCAAGCCGTTGCCAAACGAGTTCGCACAACGCTGATTAAGCCAATCACCGCCAGGAAAATCTGTCTGTATTTCGCACCATTGGTGTAGCTTGTCCTCGATGGAGACCTGTAGGCAAACGTCATGAGCACGCATCCACAGCGTTTGTGTAATTTCTCTAATTTCACTGCCAGAAGGGGGAGACAAAAGTTCCGTACGGCAGGTTTAAGTCTGAAGCAGTCTGCGGACATGTTGGCTTTAAACGTTTAAACATGCTGCTGAATAACAGGTAAAATACAGCGGTTTGACTTTTGCGTAGAGAACGCTACATGAGCGAATCACACAGTAATGTACAAAGTGTTGAGGTCACAAATGGGTCTTAGGGGACATTTGACGTTAAAACTATAAAACTAAAAAAACACCATCTTATCAAAACTGTCCTTTTTTAAAGCCAAGAAAACGTGGCTCATGTAAACGTCAGCTCCTCCACAACAGAACGACAGTAATAGTAATATAACATGACGGCAGAACAAACACCTCTACTTCACGTGTTCGAGCCAGAATCCCCTCAATGTACATCTGTAAGCTGCTACTTCACACAGATACTCATCCATAACGTGCACCGGTTTCACCTAAAGGACGGCATGATATTACACTACACATATCACACAAATGAAACACCAATGTCCTTTCAACATTAAGTATTAATGGCTTTAAGAGTCTGACTTTACAGTTTTCCTCCATCAATTAACATTTAAGAGGCAGAAACGGTGCCGTGGTCAGTTTGTCAGCAGACGTAAGGAATGAGGAAACATAAAACACGACATTTGGATGGAAAGAGGAACAAAATGCAGCACAGCTAACTGCACGTCCTAATAAAAATACGCTAACATCTACCAGCTACACTTCAGATGGACTGGAGAATGTTATATATTAAGAAAATAAATAGATTCTTATTATTTACAGTGGACACATCTTGCACCTTCCTCCTTAGCAGCTCATTGAGTGCAGCACAAATGATCCCAGCAGCTGTTATCTTCTGTTTAACCACGTCATGTCATGTCACCTCAATGGTTTTCACAGCCCACATCTTTAAGCGTAAAGTACAATTTAAATCCAAATTATAGCTCAGTAATTAACCGAATCACCTGATCCACCGCGTGTGAATCTGCAGTATGTTGGGTCGAGTGTGTTCAAATAATCACACGTGAGTTCAACGCCAACGGGACAAACACAGTGTACAAGGAGCGAAGGACGAGTATGTACATTAAAACAAAAGGGCAACAAAACTCATATGCAGGGGCCAGATGTATGACCATGTGTATGCAGAAATAAAAAAACACCATTTTCCACACATTAACTAGTATTTGCAAAAGAGCAACTATAGGTAACCAGTGGTTTCCAATCCGAGATAAATCTGAGGGTTTAAAGAGGATTAAAAGGGATAAAACACACAAATATTTTCTGTTACATACAATTCTGTTTATTTTGTCTGACTTTTCTCTAATTTTAGCTTTTATTCCCGGTAAAATACAGGAGACTTTCACCTCTTCGGGGGCCTCTAAAAATCACTTTCTACCACCGACGCTCAGATCCCGCGATCAGTCCCCTGACTGACTTCGCCTCGTAGTTTGGGGGCCAAACGTCAGATTTTCACAGATTGTTTTTGTTCTAATCAATGGGGCAGCCGTTGAAATTAGCATCATGGACTGAGAATCAATTAACTGAATAGTATAATAAAGTGATTTGTGTGTTTAATTTTATTCTTTTTGTTCACATCGGAGGCATCATTTTTATTTGCTTGTTTGTTCTTTTTCATATTATCCTTTATCTTAAAGTCTGTTTCAATTAAAGTGCTATAAACTAAATCATTGACTACCTCTCTGATATTGATAATGAGCGAGACGGTTTACAGGTAAATGTGATAATTAATGATAAGTTGATCATTAGTTGGTTCAGCTGGAGGATGGAGAACGTCGGTACAATACAATCACTGACAAGTCTAAAGTCTTGTAAAACAAACAGCTGATAGGGCTGCAACTAACGATTATTTTCAATATCAATTAATCTGCCGATTATTTTCACGATTAATCGTTTAGTCTATAAAATGTCAAAAAATTGTGAAAAATGTTTCCCAGAGGCCAAAGTGACGTCTTCAGATTGCTTCCTTTGTCCAAAACCCAAAGACTCTTCCTTTACTGTCAGAAATCTTCACATTTAAGAAGCTGGAAGCAGCAAATATTTTGCCGTTTTTGCTTGAAAAATGAATTCATTTTCTTGATCGACTAATCGATTAATTGACTAATCGCTGCAGCTCTAGATTAGGGGTGCGTCTATATCTATCTTCTGCTATCTGTGGCAGTGGAAGTCAGGCTTGTGCTAATTTCGATGTGTGCTATATGTGTGTGTAATGTCACCTGCACACCTGAGGGCACAGGCAGGTAATCAGTCACGTAGTTTACAGAGGGGACTCACAGGTGAATAGCTGCAAGGAATTAAGGAAGCCACACAGTTTTGTAAATAAAATATCAAATGCATATTCTATCTCATCTTATCTTTTGCACCATCACGCGTTCCCTTCAAATTCCCTCAAGTTTGATTGCCACTACAGAGCACGAGCTCCCAGTTTCACAAATATTTAGATTCATAAAACAGATCCACGTTTACACAAATCTGACAAAAGCGGAGCGATGCATGCCGTCTTACGGTCTTTGTGTATACACAGTTTTATACATCTGGCAGCTGGTTTACATGTCTGACACCATACTGACACCACCCACTAAACCTCTCCTCAGTCATGAAGAGGAGATGCAGACTGTCCAGGTGAGATGAAGAAGGCAAAATGTGCACAGTGAAGTGTAAACATGATTACTTTGTACAAAAGAACAGAAAGAACAGGGACAGGAGGACTTTCAGCTCAACATGTTACACAACCCTCTTCCTTGGTCGGCTGTCAGCTGAAGAATGTGTTTGTCACTCAGATCGTATCGTCTAACAAAGTGCTCGTGTGGTGAGAGCAGACGTACACTGTAGGTCGTGTTAAAACGATCATTTAAATAACACCTAATGAGTGCGTGTTAGCATGTCCCGGTTCACTGGAGCCACACGCAGCTTCATTAAAAAGATGCTCTGGGTTGAAGTGATCTGTGACTAACAGCTTCAGGGCTACATGTTTAAAATGCTATGTGGAATGTGTGTGTGTGTGTGTGTGTGTGTGTGAGTGTGTGTGTGTGAGTGAGTGAGTGCTGAAACTAAACATGAGAAAACACCCTTCTTCCTTAATTCAGTGCATTGTGAGGTCGTCATTCCTAAATGTAATATCCTGCAGGTCACAGTTGTGCCAGGGCTGAAACAGAAACTATTCTAAAGGAATAGTCCAACATTTTTGGGTTATACCCTTAATTGCTTTCTTTCTGAGAGAGAGAAATGAGAAGATCGATGTACAGATCTGGAGTCAGGATGCCGTTAGCTTAGCTTAGCGTAAAGACTAGAGGCAGGGGGAAACAGCTAGCCTGGTGAAAGAAACACACCTTCCAGCACCTCGAAAGCTCCTAATTAACACGTTGCACCTTATTTGTTCATCCGTACATAAACAGACATTTTTAAAAAGACTATTTATCGTTTTAGGTGGAGTTGCATCGTAGTTAGGTTGACATGTTTGGTACCACTGTCTCTGTGCAGACCGTGGATGTATGATAAGAACTGGATACCGGACCCAAAGATGGCGCCTATTCAGTCCAATGAGAATTGCTCGCCTGGCGCATACGCCAAAAAAAAAAGTTTCTAGCTTCCGGGTTTACTTCCAGGTTATGCGGCCCACTGAATATGTGCAGTAGTGTTTCCCCCCGCTCGGCCCATAGAAAGATTTTTAAATAACTTTTCTCGGCTCAAGGAAAGTTTTACAAATATTAAACCTCCATGGATCAAAAATTCCTAACAGAAAGAGTCATAATGGAGCTTGTTTGCAGTTTGAGGTGTCCTGTCAACAGTTTTACAGACGACTCTTTTACAGTTGTGGGGAAAATACTTTTTGGGCCGCAGGGGAATTTTTCGCTGCAATACCACAAATGGAAAATTGGAAGCAAGGCTGAGTGGCGGCGCCTTATCCATGTCTTTTTATACATCCATGGTGCAGACACTAAAACCTGGCAACCCACGCTACAGCCAGAGACACTGCTAAGAAGTACCGGGCGGATGGATAAACTGTCTGTTTGTCAAGAAGTAGTTCCGTCACGTAACTCCCCCTAAACTCACAAATGGTTGTTTTTACATTTCTTTTACTTACAGGTCAAATAAGTCAGATTCAGAGGTGTTGTACTGGTGAGATGTTTCCCCTCTGCTTCCAGGTTTTATGCTAAGCTAACATGCGTCCTGACATCGATCTCATCTCACTCTCAGAAAGAAAGCAAATAACCGCATTTGCCAAAATATTCCTTTAACAATTTAAAGTTGATGAGTTCTAGTTTTCATTCAGAGCTTTCACGTGTACATCGAGGACTCACTTCTTCATTACAAATACGAACACAAACATTTGTTAACCACCTCCTACAAATATTTGGCCCTCGTATGGCTGCTTTTTTTGATACTGGTCAAGAGTCTAAGGAACCAAGGCAATAATTCAAATGAAGTGAGTACTATGTTAGTCAAACACAAACAAGGTATTCCTCCATCCCCTTTCTTTCACCAATTTCCATGCTGTACCCCCAACTAATCACGAGATCATATTAAACTGTGCTCAGTCCCAACCGGCCTCCTCTTTCCTCTAAATCCATGGATGAATCTCTGTTTTGAGCTACAGACGCCTATAAAAAGTCAAGTGAAAATGTCATAAAAAGAGGAGGACCGAGCAATCAGTTAACTAGTTGTGACTCACACATTCATGGCCCCTCACTGTTGGTCATTTCTACGTATGGCACACTTCAATACGACCGCCTGAGCACAGTGCAGACGCGCTACTCTGCCTTGGATCCTTTGTTCCCGGAGGAGCCTCTGAGGTAGGTGTTGTAGAAGAACAAGGCAAAAAGGACCAAGTAGCTGAGGTACATGAGAGAACCCCACGCGATGTTGTCCATGTAGGACGGACAGCGCACCTCGTGCATCCAGTGGTACACCAGGCCCAGGACAGCCAGGCCCATCACCATCTGCAGGATCTGGGTGGCCGTGATGATCATGGCGCAGGGACGGGGCACCCGGAGGCCGGCCGCCCGGGCTGCGTAGTACGTGTACATGAGAGAGTGCACCACGTAGTTCATGGTCATGAACCAGCCGCCGCCCGCCACCTGGTCCTTGTAGGAGTACCAGGAGTAGAGCAGCACGGTGATGTGGTGGTACCAGTGCAGGAAGATGAGGCGCTGCTTCCGGAGGACGATGAACACCGTGTCACCTGGGAGAGACGGGGGAGAGGAAATCATTCACAAGTAGCAGGGCTGAAATCTGAACCTCATGACTTCAGTAACAGCAGAGGATCCTGAACTGTCAGGTACTGAGAGCTGGCACCAGATGTGTCATCTTGTTTACTTATTCTTTGATCTGATAATTCCCCAAACTGTATTTGAGTCAAAGTTCTTTTACAGCTGCTTGAGTTTAGACAACATTTAATGTTTGAGAGCTTTGGCTTCTTTGTTTAAAAAAATGTTTCTTCCTTAAAAAACATTTAATACTTTAATAAAAAGTATTGTTTAGGTACTAGGACCGAAACTCAGGTATCGTACCGGCACAAGTATATAAGAATTTGGTAATGTTTCATTTTACAGGTCCATTATTTCCTCCGAATTTCTCGAAGGGTTGCTGAAAATGTAAAAAAAAAAAAAAAAGAGTAATTAATTTTAATTTAATCAAAAAAAGTTGTGAAACTGTTATTTTAGTTAGTAACTTATGTTGAGTTTAAAAGCAGTTTTTGAATTCCAGAGGATATTCACTGAAAACTGCTCCATTTAACCGAAGTAAAAATATATTCATCCTTCATTTATCTTTGGAAAGATAGTAGAAAGTAGACACATTTCACATGTCTGCATGTTCAGCTGAGCTGCTGAGCACAGACTAAAAGACTCTTGGTTACACTAGTTTAGCAGTTAATTGAGAAGTGTACTGTACCAAATGAACGCTGTGTCTATTTTACTTAGTTAGTATCAAATTACATGCTTCTTTTCAGGAAGCTTCCAAGAAATTATTAGGAATTTACGGACCTGCAAAATAAAGCATTACCAAAAACTTCATACTGCACTCTGAACATACATCAATTATCCTTTCATATAATTTAGGTCTTATTTCACTAAATCGACATTTCTAAAAAAGAAGCCAGCAAGAAAACTCGAGCTGCAGTCATGTGATCAGACAGGTTGTAAACAAACAGCAGGCAAGCAGTAAAATGATTACACAAACTGCTCTTTGTATACGTCCATCACAGTTAACACGCTGACTTCCTGGTTCAGCTTTGACCGACTGTGTGCACACAACTATAGTAAATACAGTTTCACTGTGCAATGAGGCATTATCACCAACATTTAAGCTGCACTCACTGTCACTTTGACCTCCTTTAGATGAACTGTTGGCTAGTTTACAGCCTGTCTGAGGGTCTGACTGGTTTCTGGCCCCATCAGACTTTGTTGTAGTGATTTTACTTTAGTGAGTACAAAGTTATAAACGTTGGCCACACCTGGTAAAGACCCAAGTTATCATAAACCAGAATTATCCTTCATCTCTGATTTATATGGCTTATTGCACAGATAACATTGTGCTTCCCTTTATACAGTATATAACACACACACACACACACACACACACACACACACACACACTGATACTCAAACTACTCTCCCTCTCCATCGTCTCTGTTGATTTATTATATATTATACTATTCTCATACTGTACTATATCATTTTATATTCTATGCTATACTATACATTCACCTTATTATATTTTATATCCCATACTAATATGTTAAACTGTTCTATTACATGATATACTATATTATATTTCTGTATTGAAACGGACAAACACTAAGTATCATTACTTAATCATATTATGAATTATTCTGGTGGACGCTGTAGTAGATGGTATCATATTACTCTTACATATAACACTTTAATGACTTTGCTGCTACTAATCACACCTCTGTGTCACTCTTGGCTTACGATTTTGAGTTGAATTGCTCTTTTATGGCATCTATTTTTATTTTATATACTTTTAATTATTTTTTTACTTTTCTCTCTTTCTCTTTCCTTATCTGTCCTTGTGCTGCTGCAAGACCTGAATTTCAATAAAGGTTTATCTTATCATCTCATCTTACATCCTGTAGTGAACTAATGGCCGACCAATAGGAGGATGTAGGAAACATTATCTGTATCAATCATGCACTAATGGAATTTTCTTGCCACCTCAGCATCTGCCTCCATTTCCCAGCGTCGCACAGAGAGCATGAAGAGAGGCTAGACAGCAGCAGAACCACCCAGAGAAGCAGCTCTGAAGGTAATTTGTCTGCTGATAAATTTACAGGAAGGTTTAAGTGCAGCGAGGAACACACTTCAAGAGATGAGTGAAATGATTTGGTCAGTCGAGGTTAAAGCTCATGTGTCTCTTCATGTGAATATCTTGTGGGTCTGATCTAAGAACATCACTGCTGCTCCCTCTGTGACGGGAAATCTGATCTTCAGTGGATCTCAATTTACAGCAAATCATTTCGGATAAGGAATTCAAGTGACATGCCGAACTTGTTACCTGGAGATCTAGAAGTATAAAAATGTAACGTTAAACTGTTTCCCAATAAGCACTGATTTGGTGATTTGAAGGTCAAGAAAAGTTTAGGTTAAAATCAGGTTGAATTTTGTTGAAAAGTTTGTTCCAACAGCATTTAAATGTCTCAATTTCAATATGTAATTAGGACCTGTTTGACCTTTAAATATAGTCATTTAAAATCTGTTAAAACAATGGTTAAATGTAACCTAGATATCTAAAAAACTAACAAATTTACCTCAGTTTTAACCTCGACATCTACACGTCTTTTGACTAATCAGCATCATATCTACTGCATCTGTGTGTAACGCTGTTTTAAAGACGACATGTGGACATTAAGGACGCTGTCAGGAGAGGTTAGAGGAAGCCTTACCCAGCTCGGGGGCCTTGCTAAGAACAAAGGCGTAGGCCCAGAATTTGCTGACGGGGGCGCTGTAGAAACTGATGTCGCACACCGACTGCCTGAAGCCGCTGCTTGTGAGGACGTGCAGCATGTACAGCCCGGTCCTCACTGCTCCTATAATGCTGCAGAGTGAACGCACAGCATGCAAACACATTAGCAAACAGTTTAACTCGTGTCTGATTACATTTAAGAGGCTGTGTTCAAAGGAAATCATACAACTCCTATTGAAGTACTGTAAATATAACCAATATAAATATAAATATGTGCACACGCACTAAACGTTATGTGCAGGCTGTAGTTCCTTGTTATAAATGGTACAATTTTATTTTTCTTGGTTGCCTATGTCTCTCCATACAAGGACTCAAAGGTTTATTTGTCAGTGAAATGCGATGTGTTGTGCTCTAAATGTTGTGCTAGAAAAAAGAAATATAGCAGTGGCCGTGGTTGTGCCCACTGCTGCAGGATTAAGGTTAAAGACCACAGATCCTCCGGTGATGGAGCTCCGTGCTCAGGGCAGCAGCCCCGCCTGCTGCGACCTGCCAACTGGGTCACAATCTCTCCAAACTCTCCTGGCAGTGATCGTAAAGCAGGAACCGTGTTTGCTTTTTCAGTGTGAGCAAAAAAAAACCACAGCATCGTAACACGTTCAGTTACAGACACTTTAAATGTGAAAGTGTGGTTTTCACATGGTAATTGGATTTCAAGATAAACATCACATAAATTACATAACTCTCCAGGGTATTACTATAATCTAGGTCCTCTCGTCTAATGTAAATACAGTGACGGCATCTAATTCAAAAGGGCTTAAGTAAATCCATGCTACACAGCAATCTATAAAACATAAGAAAGATCATAAATCTGTAAATTAAAAGGCTAAATATCAAGTGTCATGGAAGCAGCACATTTTTCCAAATGCCCAGGAAGAAATTTCTAATTTCTTTGGAAAGATAAGACAACAAACTGGTGCAGCTGCCAAAGGCAAGATGTCCGTTTTATCACTGTGTTCTACATACTGGGTGAAAGGTTTAGCCTTTCCTTTAAAAAGGACACAGCTCACACCTTTAAATCCAGCGAGGAATGTCTTGGCAACACTCGTGTCATCTAACTGGTTTCCACATTTGTTCAGACGTAAACACATTCTCAGAGCACATTCCCTGAACTCATCCTGCACTGGCGGCCTCCTGCAGGTGAGCGTCTAATCTCCCTGTTTACCCAGAAAGCCTGAGACTTCACAGTCAAGTTACTCATCTTCTGTTAACAGTAAATCAGAGGGATGAAGGGATGGAGACCGGGAGCAGACCAGCAGCCCTGCTGGCATCGATTGCTGGGGAAGATACTGTAGTGCACCAAAAGTTCAAGTTTTAACACTGTAATATTGGCTGTTTCTTCTTCATCAACGCTAAAATCACATTCCACTACATTGCATTGCATTGTTATCATAAGATGCCTCATAACTCCTGCAATGTTTATCCCATTGAGCCAAAAAAATGCTCAAAACTGCTTCAGCTTTTGTCCACCACATATAAGCTATACACAGAACATGAACACCTTGAGTGGTCTTTAGCAGACAATGCAAAAACTGCAGCCTGTCTGAATCCTCCTGTCCTGTCAACATGCCTTTTTATACTTTTGTCTGGGGCTGTTTTCGTCAGACTCAAAAAAATGATCAAAATCGATGAAGCAGAGATATCTTTTTTTTCTTCACACTTTCTTGTCAAAACCCGGCGCCTACATTACCCACAAAGCAACTCAACCGCAGACAGTTCGGTCGGATCATTTCAGCGCTGCAGCAGCCTGACTGAGTGACTCACCTGAAGATGGCCAGGCTGAGCGACCACAGCACTAACGGGCGCCGCAGGTTCAGCTTCGGCCTCTCCCTCATGAAGTGCTGACCGCCGAACACCAGCGCGGCGTACAGGCCACAGAACATGAAGGCTTTGCTCCTGCAGATGATGAAACACACCACGATAACACACTGATCAGCATTACTGAATACAGCAGAGTAGACTTTACTAGCTGAGATACTGTGAGGTGTTTCTGTTATTTAACCTAGCCTCACTGATATAAATGGGGTGGACAAAATAATAGAAACACCTACAGTTCAACCACAAACTGCATCCTCAAAAAGGCCATATCAACACCTCTCGAAAACAGGTTTAAAAAAAATGATTATAACCTTCATGAATGTAGCTGCAACGATTAGTCGATTAATTGCTATTATTATTTTGATAATCGATTAATCGTTTCAGTCATTTTTCTAGCAGAAATTTCCAACATGTGCTGGTTCCAGCTTCTTAAATGTGAGGATTTGCTGCTTTTCTTTGTCACTGCTGACAGTAAATGAAGAGTCTTTGGGTTTTGGACTGTTGGTCGGACAAAAGAAGCTGTTTGAAGACGTCACTTTGGGCTCTGGGAAACTGTGATGAGCATTTTTCACAATTTGTTTGACATTTTATAGACTAAACGATTAATCAATAATGAAAATTTTAAATAATCGTTAGTCGCAGCCCTACAACTGAGTGTAAAGGTGAATTGGGATCTAACAAGTGTGCAGGTTTTTGTTTGTCTTTCAGAGCAGAAATGGACTAAACTGATCTGCTACCGTATGAGAAATTTCAGTTTTAAATTCTTCATTTGTTTGATTCCACTTATAAAGTTCAAATGATAAAGAGAAGAAACATTTTTTAACATAAACAAGTTGCCAAAAAGCCGATATTTCAGAATCAGTATTGAACTTAATCATCTGTAATAATCTCCTCTGCTACGCAGCCCTTTGTGTACTTTGACCTGTATCAGGTTACAAAGAGGAAGAAGACGACTTCCTATGGCAGAGAGTCCTGCTAAACCCTGAATCACCTCAGTCAGACCCTGAAACACTGCAGGATTGTACAGATGTGTTGTTATACAAGGACGTTACACAATTAGGGTGAACGGACCAGACAACTGCAATTAAAAGCAAACATGGCATGATGTGACTGGTGTCAGGTGGCATGAACATAATGCTTTCCCCCCCCATCCTTCACTCCTGACGATAGCCTCATCCTCATTCATAATCATAGCAAAGGATTAACAGAGATTAGTTGTTGACACACTGACCATTTAGACTGCCAGTTCTGAGGCAATTTGAGCCGGGCACCGCTCCGCCTGGCTTATCCGACCGCTGATACCATTTCAATTACAGCAAGCCGGCAGCAGAAAAATGACGACACAACAGAGAAGGTCAACTCCTGAGCTCAGGCAAGCGCACCGCGACACTGCTGTCTTTACATAAAGAAAGACGTGTGCGTGTGTGTGTCTGAGGTGGTTTGGGAATAGACCAGATGACTAATCCAGATTGGAACAATACATATTAGGCCGAGTAGATGCTGCTGCTGCTTGACCCAGTTAATGCCACAGGGGCTTCTGATAGCCGGTCCCAGTCCATCCATGGATGCATGAAGCCAAAGCCCTCAAGGATGCCCCAGAACTGAAATAACTGTAAAATATGTAAAAGGGGGTATACTAGGGCTGCAACTACCAATCATTTTTTATTCTTGATTGGTTATTTCTTTCAGTTAAATGATTGTTTAGCCTATAAAATGTCAGAAAATAGTGAAAAAATGTCAATTTCACAAGAGTCTAAGATGAAAATTGCTCGTTTTTTAGGCGAAAACCTAAAGATATTTAGTTTTTCATGATATAAAACAGAGAAAAGCTGCAAATCCTCACATTTGAGAATTTGGAACCAGCACTTTTTACTTAAATAATTAATAAATTATCAAAAATGTCAATGAATTGTCTGTCAGTCGATTAATCCAGCATTTCTCTCAACGTTGTCCAAAGGCAGAGAGCAGCAGTTTTAGGTATCATGTCTAGAGCTGCAACGATCAGTCGATTAATCAATTAGTCTGTCGAAAGAAAATTAATTGCCAACTATTTTGATAATCGATTAAGTCATTTTTCAAGCAAAAAAAATGTCAAACATCTGCTGGTTGCAGCTTCTTAAATGTGAGGATTTCTGACAGTAAATGAAGAGTCTTTGGGTTTTGGACTGCTGCTCGGACAAAAGAAGCGATTTGAAGCCGTCACTTTGGGCTCTGGGAAACTGTGATGAGCAATTTTCACAATTTTCTGACATTTTATAGATTAAACGATTAATTGATTAATCGAAAATTAAAGACCACCTCCACTAATGTCATAAAAAAATGATTCTTTAAAATAAAATATTAACCTTCAGGGAAATAATGCCATGCCACATATTTAATGACTGGTTGTTATTTGAACCATGTTGACACATACCAGGAATTTGACTCTGGTGTTAAGTAGCTCTCAATAATACACACAGTTCCAAGAGCAAGTGTACTACTGGAGATATCTGAGTGTGTGTGTGTGTGTGTCACTGATAGAGAAAGATGAAAAGCTATTGTTGCAGGCTAAAGGTGAGCGACTCATTAATACTGCCTGAGAAGCTGATATGACAGAGAACACCTCCCTCTCTGTAAACTGCAAGGAATAACACAATGCCCGATCCCCTTTAATTACATTCCTGAACTGTGTGTGTGTGTGTGTGTGTGTGTGTGTGTGTGTGTGGAGTAGTGTGTGCCAAGAAGGATGAGGATATTAATGTGGATGCTAATGAAAAGGAGAGGTGATACTTAGGGCTCTGATTATCGAACCTCAATACTTCCTGGCTGAAATGTGTCTGCAGCACCGAGTATCAAAAACTGTCAAGCATCATACTCATAATCTTGTTTACTTCTTCTTTAATCAGATAGATCCTGATTTAAACTTTTAAAAATTACAATTTTAGACTGCAAAGTTCTTGTACAGCTGTTTGAGATGCTCAGCTTTTTTCTGTTGAATGGAAAAAAGGTTTGTATAGGGCTGTAATGATTACTCAATTAATCCATCAACAGATCAACAGAAAATTAACTCATTAATTAACAAGTTTGATAATAGATTAATCGTTTAAACCATTTATGAAGCAAAAATGCCAAATATTCCCAGTTTACAGCTTCTCAAATGTGATGATGCGCTACTGTTGTATTATATTCACTGTAAAATGAAAACTTTTGGATTTTGGATTGTTAGTCGGACAAAAAAAAGCTATTTGAAGACGTCATCTTTGGCTGTCAGAACTTGTGATAGGCATTTTTATAGATTAAATGACATTTTATAAAACAGGTTTCACTGCCAAAGGGGCATGTGGGCTCCCCCTAAGCCCCCTCTGAAGGTTTCCTTTGTTCATTTATTTTCTTAATTGAACTTTTCTCTAAAACGTGAATCTAACAAGATATATTTTTGCCTCACAACAAGAAGGTTGCATGTTCGCCTGCGTGGGTTTTCTCAGGGTGCTTCCTCCTGAAAGAAATTTGAAATTAACAATGAATTGCCCGTAGATATGAATGGTTGTTTGCTGAGATTGACTCAAGGCGCTGTGAGCCTCTAAAAGGACAAGCAGGTATAGCTAACAGATGGATGTAACCCACAACATAAATAAACATTTTTTAAAGGTTCCCTTAAATCTGACAGTTGTGACAGATAAATTATATCTTTGGCATTTCTGTACTTCTGTTTCTTGTCACTTATCCTCTGACGCTTACGCCGATACGATATATCTGCAATGAGCTAATATCGGCCTAGTGTTTATAGGCTAAATGATTAATCAAAAATAATCTAATCGACAATCCAAATAAATATCTGCAGCCCTAGTTTTGCAGAAAAACTTGTTTGTATTCCTCAAAGTAGGATCTGATATCGGTATTGGCATGAAGTTATGAGCACCTGTGTCAAAGAATTTAAAACGATACTGTGGTGATACTGAATGTCAGAAACAACAACAAGGAGTTTCAAGTAAAAAGGAGGAGCGAATTCACATCTCATCGCAGAGCTGCACAACTACATCCTACAGAGAGAGCTATATAAATTGCATTGATCCTGCTGGGTGCCTTTGCAGCAAAGCTGCACAATGATTCAGCAGGAGCAATGCTGAAGCAGGTCCCAACCTTATGCAAAAACCTGCCACGCTTCCCTGCTGTTATTCATGTGTTACTCTTTAAGGTGTCTACATCTTTCATGCTGTGTGCACAATGTGGAGCTCCGGCGTGTTTGGCTGGCGCTGCACTTTCCCCTGAGCTTTATGGGGCTTCACTTGACAGCTCACTTGCTTTTGTAACAGAAACACAGCTGTATTAAGGGTTCAGTCTTGCACAGCCTTTTGAATGCAAGGCTAAAAAAATGTAGTCTTACTAGGTTTGCCCTGTGGAGAGATTCAGTGAGGGGTCACTCCCTCTTTGCAAGACATTTAATTGGACAATGAGGGAGGCGTTTAAGTGAGCAGTGATTCAACATTTTTGTGTTGTGACAACATATTGTTGGTGCATGCACAGTAGCCAAAGCAATATGTCTCTTTCATGCATGCAGATTACATGTTCTTTACATTTAACTACCTGTTAATTAAGTTTGCATTTGAGACCAAGCCTGGCCTATGGGAGCACTGATGAAGTCATACTGTGCATCCTCAAGGACGTTTGAATTAAAGCGGGTAAAATGGGATTGCCTGGTCTCTTAAGCTAACTTTAGCTCATTCGTATTGGTTTTAGCCCGAGATGCGACACATTAACGTGCATAAGAAACCACATTAATGGAGGGAGATGTGACCGGTTTAAAAATGTAAGACACCGGGTCCGCATGGCGAGCAGCAGCCCTGTCAGGACATGGAGTACAGACGGAGCCCCACCACCCACCAGTCTGTCGGGGAAGAAGAGGAGGACCACGCCGACATTGTTATCTTATTATCTGCCATTTTTCACTAGCTAATATTCTCCTGTACATACCAGTTTTCCTGCATCCATTCCAGAGCTCGTCTTTCGTCGAAACGCCGCTCGAAGTCGTACTCCGCTGGCGGGGAACTGAGCTCAGTCTCGTTCATCTTTTTTTTTTTTAAATCAGCGTTTCTTCCGCTAAAAACCAGCGGGCTCTGGACGTTCCTGGAGGATTTGGAGGGATGTGACCGCGCCGAACCGGCCTACTGACAGCGAACAGTCCGACTGCTGCTCCTTTATCCAGATGATATATTAGCTGGATTATCACCGGTCAGAGTGACGGGAGGATGCGGTACCACCAGATGCACTTCCCCACTGACTCGCTTCCCTCAAGACCGTTAAGCTAGCTAAAATAAAACAATGCTATTCCGGTTTGGACTTTCAAAATAAAATGTGTCGGCGCGATGACGCAACAAACGTCTGTGTCATTGTTTTTGGCCCTTTATATTAGCAGCTTCTAATGATTTTAATATACTCTATAATATTCACACTTTTTAAGTTTTTGTGGTATTTATATGGGCTCAGATAAGGGTAAGTAAGATTTTGAGCTTGTGAAATGATGTTGAGAAATAACGTCAAAGCCTGTGGTTGTAAATCACCCTTTGTAAACCTATGAAAAAACTAATATGCTAACACCGGATTAAAAATTCCCAAAAATGTAATATGATTAAGTAATGATACTTATGTTTGTCTAAGTAATGATACTTGTGTATGTACTGTATTATATATAGACATATAATATAGTACATACTGTAATATAACAGCATGAGATATTAACATAATAAAGTACAGTATGATATAGTATGGGATATAACACATAATGCAAGATGAAATGCAGTAATACATTATAACATAATATAGTATATAATATAATATAGCATAGTGTGAGTATAATATTATATAATGTCTAATATATAATAAATAATAAATGTAGTTAATATAATATATAATATTATAAATATTATATGTATTTGCTGTACAATGTGTACAGTCTGATGGCAGTGGGTACATATGAGCGCCTGAAGGGCTCCGTTTTGCATCTGGGTGGGATGATGTGACATTTTATAGTTTAAAGGAGTTTGTAAATAACTCAATAAATTAATAAATAAATTGGAAATGATTATTCGTAGCTGTCCTAACTTTTATTGTGAAGGTAAACGCGTACATGTCCGGTTCCTCGCGCTGTCACTGTGCGAGTTGACGCAGTGAGAGCGAGCGCGTTCTCTCTTCCTCGGACTCGAGCATGCAGTGATGGAGGCAGAGGGGGCGGGGCTTGGCTGTGACGTGGTATCATCTGGTGAGAGTTACTGACCCACAGAGAACCAGCGAGTCTGTCTGGGAGTCCAGTCTGGTCCAGTATCAGCACCCGGACACTGATAACGGGGACACTGGACTCTGATTTCTCTGCTTTACATGCTATTTATAGTTTGATTCATTTCAGTCTACTTAATCTTTTTTTATTGTGAATATTTATTGTGGATATTTGGACTAGTGTGTAATGTGCATGCTGTTTTATCATAAACTCAAATTAAATGTCTAGAGCTACTTTGAGCTACTTGTACTTTACTTGAGTATTTCCATTTTATGCTAATTTATACTTCTACTCCACTGCATTACAGAGGTAAACATAGTTTACTCCACTAGGCTACATTTATTTTGACAGTTTTAGTTACTAGTTACTTTGCAGAGTCAGATCATTAATTCAAAATATAAATCAACTAATATTTTATGGATTTAGCTACCCAGCAGTATATAAAGTAGCCCCACCTTTATCAGTTGCAATATTAAAGTGATGAACATGTTAATGCATCAATGATTATAATCCAATAATATGTATTATTCTGAAAAGGGGCATTCTGCATAATGAGTACTTTTACTTTTAGTACTTAAAGTATATTTTAATGCTAATACTTTTCAATTCAGGACTTTTACTTGTAACAGAGTATTTCTACACTGTAGTATTGCTACTTTTACTCAAGTTAAAGATCTGAGTACTTCTTCCACCACTATTAATCAATTAGTCGGATCAACAGAAAATTAATCGGCAACTATTTTGATAATTGATTAATCGTTAAAGTATTTTTTAAGCAAAATGTATTGGCTGCAGCTTTTATTCTGCTTTCAAATGTGAACAGTTGCTGGTTTTCTTTGTCTTCTATAATAATAATGTGAATATCTTTGGTTTTGGACTTTTGATCGGACAAAACAAGACATGGATTAATCAATATATCGAGAAAATAATCTCATTAGTTGCAGTCCTAGTTAAATCTGTTCTACAGTTAATGAATTTAATCCTTATTCGGTCACTCTATAAAATCCACACACTGCCTTCACACACCTGCTCAGTGACAGGTTTTTTATCTCACCTGGCTAACTGTATGTACAATCTGTAATTGCTAACTGAACTAAATTCGCTCATTGATCTTGGAATCTGTGCCAAAGGGGAGGCAGCCTCTTCCAGCACATCTCAAAACTGTTCGGTGTGCAGTTACATAAGACTCCTGATTGCACAGCTGCACAAACATCTGTTCGCTCGCTGTTGAGACGGAGCAGCACGGGGTCACCGACAGGGCGAAGGTAACCAGCCGAGTCTCAGGTTCATTGTGTTGCAACTGATTGGCGGCAGCGTCTTTAACTGTAACTCTGTTGAGAATATGTTAATCTGCACTACTAAAACAAAATCATCATCCTGAAGGCAGGTCCTGCTTAAATCACCTGACGTCAAGGTGTCCTGGCCGAGATAGCAGCAGCACATGGGAAAAAAAGAGGTTACAAAACATATAAGTCAGACTTATAATGAAGTATATGAAATATGAGGAGAATAATCAATGATCCAAATGTCAAATTGACAAAATAACAGCAATAAATATTCTATAACAAGGAATTTAAAACCAGATCTGCAGTAGATTGACTGCAGTGTTGCCTCGAGTTAAATGCTAACATCAGCATGCTAACATGCTCACAGTGACAATGCTAACATGCGGATGTGTAGCAGGTGTAATGTTCACCATCTTAGTTTTGAGTGTTAGCATGCTAGCATTTGCTAATTAGCATTGAATGCTGGGATGGGATGAATGATGGAAATGTCATTAGTTTTGCAGGTATTTGGTCTTAAAACAAAATACTGGAGAAATTAAATCTTTGAGCCGATGATGGCGCTAGATCAAAAGTCAGAGGATCACCAAAGTCATTAGGATTCATCCTCTGAGGAACGTGAATGTCCCTATAAAATTACATGGCAGTACATGAAGTGGATCAATACAATCGTGAAAAGATGATCCCAATATATTTTAATATTACAACAGTGACAGGTAGATTAGCTTGTCTCCAGATCAAAGAGAATATTGTGCAATATTGTGCTTACATGCTGCATATTCCTAAATTAATTAGTATTAAATCAAATTACAACACAGCAAACTGAAGTAATATTGCAGAAAAAAATGTACACAAATGAAAAGGATGATAAACTGATTGACAATAGTGGAAGAAGTATTCAAATTATTTACTAAATGTAGCAACATCACAGTATAGAAAAGTAAAGTTAAAGTAGTATTTGCAACAAAGTATTTGTAACAAAAATGTACTTAAAGTATCAAAAGTAAAAGTACAAGAGTGGCTATTGTCAGTATACTATTATATTATTGGATCATTAATAATGATGTATTAATACGTAAGCTGTACTTTAATGTTGATGTTGGTCCAGGCGGAGCTAATGTTAACTACTTAGTTTAATCTGTAACAATGGATCATATTTTATAAACTGATCACTTGTTTTTTTATGTAAAATATTAATTTGAAAAGTAACCAGTAACTACAGCTCTTAAATAAATGTAGTGAAGTAAAAAGTACAAGATTTCTAGTAGAAAGTAGCATAAAATGAAAAGTTATTTCCCGCCACTGCTGACTGAGTTAGAAGGTCATGAATTAAAGAATGAACATATGGAGCCATCTGCTGGACAAAGCATGAAGCTTGTAAATGTCTTATTATTCTACAGCTGCTGTGAAGAAGATCAGATTGTTTCCAGACAAGTGATTTATTTCTAACTGAAAGCAGAAAGCTGCAGATTGATTTACACATTTTAACTTAACTGCACTTCACTCAGAGTGGAAGTGGAGCAGTAAATATAGAGGAGTTATTGTGAGTCTGTAGAGGAGACAGAAAAGTGAAAACAGCTCAGACACAGCCGTCTGTCCTGCTGCTGCTGCAGCTGCTGCACTTTGATCCACTTCCACCAAACACACAACCTCCGTCTCTGCCTGCAGGTGGCAGCCAAGAGCAGGACGTCTCTGCTCCGGGTCCAATCCAACACAGGGATCCACGAACACTTGAGCTTTTCTTATTTAGAAAGGGAAATGCTACTTTTTAGGAGGTATTTATGAGTTTTATCAGTGCGATGTGTACAGTGAAATGGGTACTTAATTAATTTAATGTGATAGTAGGTAGTCAGGTTAGGTAGTGTATGTATTAGGATGAATTCATGCAACAAATCTATATAAAATAAGAGCCAGAATTTATTAGTATTTGAATTTGAACTTTTTTTGTGATCTCTGACTCGCACAGATAAGATGACAGGTAGTGCACAGTGGGTTTATGGAGCTTTTTCTCTGAAAACGACGCGATGAGAGCGCTGAGAGGGAACTAAAACAGTAAAATGTGGGCCGGACAGATAAACAGTGAGCTGAAACTCACTATAAAAGCTCCGTAAAGTCGAGCGGAGCTGCAGATTCAGCTGATAATTCTCTGGAGGTTCATCAATACGTGCGACCCCTTTCACAATGTCACATTCTTTTCCATTACCCTCCGATACATTTATTATAAAAATATAGATTATAGCTGCTTTAAAGATCACACGCAGTCAAGCCAAAGACTAAAGTAAAGTACAAGTACCTCAAAGTGTACTTAAGTAGTGTAAATGACTGCTACGTCAATTATCATTCATGGTCAGTGGCTGACTTAGGTTGTGGTTTTGATGCTGTGAACCCAGGAACCTGTATAGCTAGAGTGCAGAATATCACGCGCCAGATTTCACTCGCCTCACGAAACCCCTGTTGTACATGTAAGTTAGCATGATGTGTTGTAGAACTTTAGTGTCATGCACGCTTTAAAAGTGTGTGGGTTTGTATTAATGTTCATACGAACTGTTCGTGAACTCCTTCGTCTTATGTTCGGCGCATGTGTGTGCTATTTTTAGCTCAGACAAACAGCGTGACGATCAAGCTAGCAGCACTGTGCGTGAAGACAGCCCTGTCTGTAAAGTTTCCTCAAGTTTGCACCCTTGGTAAGCGGAGCGAGGTATGTAGCTCTATGTGTAAACTATAAAGAAACTCTGTAGGCTGTAAAATGTTTGCATATAGTGTTGTTTAAGGTCACGGTTATATTTTATGATACTAGAAAATGTTTTATGCTAATTGAGCAGCACTGAATTATTATTTTTTGTCTGTATAGATGTGCTGCATTATTTTGAGTGTAATGAGTAATTTAATATACAGTTAAGGTGTGCAAATGAAAGTGTTACACTGTAAAATATAAGGACTTGTTCACAATCTTGTGTAATAAGAATTAAGCAGTCATCTTTGTGTTTGTTTTAGTTTTCACGGTGCTTGGAAGCGATACTATTCTTCACCTCTACGTCAGAGGAATAAAGTACTGCACCCGTAGAGACTCTGCTGTGTTATATTGCCAAGGGCTGCTACAAGTAGTGTATTTGAGTAAATGTACTTAGTTACATTTGCATTAGTTACAAGTTTAAAAAGCTCTAAGTCAAACTAATTTTATGCCTTTATAGGCTGAATATTAACCTTAGTAACTTTACATGAAACCAGTGATGAAAGAAGTACTTTAAGATATTTTACTTAAGTAAAAGTAGCAATACCACATAGTAGTAAAAAGTCATGCATTCAAAATGGATTATAATCAATGATATTGATTAAAGTTGCAGCTGGTAAACGTGGAGCTAATTACTTTATATACTGCAGGGTTGCTTAACCTATAATAATACATCATAATTCATTAGTTGATTTATATTTTGTATTCATCTGAAAGTGTAAAGTCACAACTAAATTTATCAAATAAATTCAGATTTATTTGATAAATTCAGAACTGTAGTGGAGCAGAAGTATAAAGTAGCATACAATGGAGTTACTCAAATACAGTACAAGTACCTCTAAATTGTACTTAATTGTACAGTACTTGAGTCAAAGTACATTTACTTTCCACCACTGGATAAAACCTAAAAAACACATTTATCACACAAACACAATCTGAACCACCTGGACCCTCAAGTCTGTTTCTCTCTGGAGCTTTTTAGGTTCTTTTTGGAGACGTTTCTTCTGTTTTTCTCTAATTCGAACGCAGCACAGAGTCTGTTTTGTGCTACTCTGACGCTCTTAGCATCACCTCCAGTTCTTCTAAAGTGCCTCAGAGATCTCAGAGGCCTCGATGTTGTTGATCTCATCCTGATCCATCGTGTATTGATCCCTCCGGAGCGTTTGGTAGAGTTCTGTAATCAAGTGTTTTCCTGAGGTGTTTTTCCTCCACAACAGCTTCAGTGCTCCTGGACATACTGAAGTATCTGAACTCATATAATTCAGTTAATTCTGAACCATTCAGTGATCCATCGAGTCCTGTATGGAGGCGTCTGCATTCTTTATGTTTCTCCTCTCATTTATTCAGGTCTTCACTTTAAATTTCCACCTGTCTTCATGTAGAACAGAGATGAATTGTTACCTGTGGCTCTTTGGCACAACCACAAGGCTCTGTGGATGGTAACGTCGGTCGGTTTGATCTGGACTGAAATATCTCAACAACTACTGGATGAATTGTCATGAAATTTTGTTCATATATTTATGTTGCCCAGAGGATGACTCCCACTGACTTTGGTGATCCTCTGACTTTTCATCTAGCGCCACCATCAGGTCAAAAATGAATACAATACATTTACTTTTAATTCAATACTTTGGTTTATGAATAAATACCTGCAAAACTAATGACATTCCCAAAAGTGCTAATTAGCAAATGTTAATGTTAGCATGCTAACACGCTAAACTAAGATGGTGAACATTATACCTGCTCAACATTAGCATGTTAATATAATCACTGTGAGCATGCTGACGTTAGCATTTTTAGCTCAAAGAGCCGTTAGCGTTGCTGTAGACTTTTAGTCTTGTTGCATTTAATGACAATGTTTTTGAACTATAATAACCAACTATTATTATTACAATGCTCCGTATTTATCTCTATAATATTATGTTACCTCATATTCCTGCAGTATATATTCAGTTCTGTTTTAATGCACGATTTTTGCACACAAAACATATGAAAATGTGACAGTACAGCTGAAACAGTTGATCAGTTGACAGAAAATTACTGTAACTGGCAATTATCGTTTAAGTCATGTAAAAACATTTCATGGTTCCAGCTTCTCAAATGTGAAGATGTGCTGCTTTTCCTTTTAATGTAGTTTAATATAGTTTTTAATAATGTTGAGGTTTGGACACAACAAACACTGTGAAGGCGTCACGTTGGGCCGTTGTGACCGTGTTTCTCACTTTTCAGAATTTTTTACAAACCAAACAATCAATCAATCAATTAATGGAGAAAATAATCAGCAGATGTACAACAGGCACAGGGGACATTTTACTACTTTTAATACTTTAACTACATTTTCCTGAATATACTTACATACTGTTACTGAGGTAACATATTCAATGCAATGAGTGTTTTTACAGTGTGGTATTAGTACTTTTACTTAAGAGAAGGATCTGAATACTTCGCCCACCCCTGATTGCAGTGGAGTAAAAAGTATATATATATAAATATTTCCCTCTGAAATGTAAGTATAAAGTAGCAGAGAATTCAGATACTCTATAAAGTACAAGTACCTCACATTTGTACTTGAGTAAATGTACTTTGTTACATGTAATAGTATAACAGTCACAGGGGACATTTTATTGAGTATTGCATTTAGTACTTTTACTTTTAATACCTGCAAGTAATAAACTGGTGCTCGTGAGGACGCAGAGACTGGGCATGCCCAAACCGGTGAGGAGGGAGGGAGAGGAGAGGAGAGGAGAGGAGGCTGCATGGGGAAGACGAAGAGAGAGAGAGAGAGGAAGAGTTGAGATGTCTGTGAGCTGAGGCGGACGGTAAAAACCCGACGATGTGCTGTCCATTTCACAGCATCACGTCTGTTTCCACCTGACGTGAAACAGACCGTCCCCCTCCTCCATCCTTACCTTCCACACGACACACACACACACACTGTCTCTCTCTCTCTCTCGCACACACACACACACACACAGCCGGAGCTGGAGGAAGCGGGTAAATGTGGACCGCAGTGTCTCATTTGCAGCATCTCATCATCTCTGGCACGGAGGAGACAAACGCTGCTGCCGCTGCACCAGAGACAGCATCACATTTTGGTGAGTGGACACCTTTCTGTAGCTATCTGCCGCCTTCCGTGTTAGTGTGCGGGAATGTGCGGGGTTTTTTTTCCAAGCTTCAGCTCTTTGCGGTTTTTATATATAGTGTGTGTGTGTGTGTGTGTGTGTGTGTGTGTGTGTGTGTGTGTGTGTGTGTGTGTGTGTGTGTGTGCACACCGTGTTGCTGCCTCAGATGCACGCAGTTAAGTGCATAACTTGAGCCACGTACAGCGAGTGCACTGCATCACTGACACATCCAGCCGGACCTGTAGGATGCAGCGCCGGCCAGAGAAAGGTCATACACCCCGCAAACACCGCGGGCATTGACGCATCTGTGCGTGCCACTACTACAGCCCGCATAGCCCGAGTTAAGTTTCGCCCTTGGCAGGAAAAGTTGGCGCTGGAGTGTTTTTTATCTGTAAGGTGAGTGCGTACGTGAGAAGATTGTAGATAACTGCACCTGGACACGAGAGACACACAGGTGAATGCAGACCTGCTGTATTTTGGACATCCAGTCCAATAGTCCATTGTTTTTCAAAATAATGAGATTTCATGTTGAATGAAAGCAAAAAATAATCAGTCAAACACACAAACTTTCCCATCCATTCATAGACGTTTCTAGATTTGACATCAATGAACTCTAAAGCTGCAACTGTCATCATCAAGCTCCTCAAATGTTCATATATCCTGGTTATCTTACTCTTCTATCATAGTAAAGATACACATTTTATTTCATTTGACACACGGAAACACTTGTGATGGGCTTTTTTTCACGAGCTGCTGGCATGAATCGAGACAAGAATCAGCAATAGAAAGCAGAAAATGAGCGTTGCAGTTGCAGCTAATCCGTTTGTTTCCTCTGGAGATACAGTCGGATGTTTGACAGGATCAGACGTGGCTGTGTGCTAATGAATGCTCCTGATGATAAATGACACTGCAGGGAAAGTCTCTTCTTTGCAGCTCGGAGAGGACAGAGCTGCGTGACCCTGTCAAATGTCCCCCTCCCCTCACTATATAGGCCCGAGAGCAGATCCAGTCCCAGCCGCCTAAGGGGCAGCTGGAAGCATTTTGTCTTCATTTGTTGCAGTTTATGAACCCCCCCATCTGGGGCTCAGTCTAGACTCTGGCTCTGGGTTTCGGGGAATGGACGGTGGGGGTAGAAAAAGACTCTATTCTTCCCACCTTTCCTGTAGAGAAGCAAAACACACGTCTCTCTGAGGAACCAGCTGCAACTCTTAACTGTTACGTTGCAGAACTTCATTTTACATTAATGCTGTGACAAGCTGGATCAATTTCAGTAACTTGCTAAATGTGTTCAGAGCGAGACAAGAGTGAAAAACTTGAAGGACAAAGTTTTTTCAAGGACAATAATAATGAAAAGACCAAAACCTGCGTCTCTCAGCTTCAAGCCCAAACATAAATAAAAGACATAAATCTTTAAAAACACCTCACAAATAAATAGTTTCATTTAAAAAAAAAAAAAGGCTCTAATTTCTTAAAACAGCTGCTCGCTGTAGTTTTTATTAAACTTTACTCAAACAGGAGGAAATAGTGCGTTTGTTGGGGACTATTTTCAGCCGCGGATTAACACACATTTGTTATTCTAGTGAGTATTAACAGCAGCAGGATGTGTTTTATCTTGATAATCAGACTAAAGTGCCATTTTGTTTCACTGTTTTTGTTTTATTTGCTTTACCAATCAGTTGCAAGGGACGTATTGTTACGTAACAATGTGTTGTGAAGACGTAAATCTTTAAAAACACCTCACAAATAAGTAGCGTAATTTATAAAAAAAGGCTCAGAAATTTCCTAAAACAGCTGCTCACTGTAGTTTTTAGCAAACGTTACTCAAACAGGAGGAAATAGTGCGTTTGTTGGGGACTATTTTCAGCTGCGGATTAACACACACTTGATAATCAGACTAAAGTGCCATTTTGTTTCACTCTTTTTCTTTTATTCGCTCTAACAATCAGAAGCAAAGGACGTATTCTAGCTGTGTTCAGTACACGTACGAACAAATCTTTAACACCATATTTCTTTAAACTGATCCGACTGTAGTGGACCACTGCTGTCGCTGACTGAATCATTAGCTTTTAGCATTTAGCTCCTGGCGGCTGAGAGAAAAGGTGGCGCCAGGAAATTCATTGTTCGAACATAACAGCTTCATAACGACAAAAATCATATTGTTGAACGGTGTGAACACACAGCACAAAACATGTTGCTGACGATAGAAATAAATAAATGAAAAAACAGTTTGGTCCGACTGTTTTTCAGTCTTAAATCTCCTCTGTCTCATGTTGTAACGTTAAATAACGCTCGGGATTAATGAGCCTCGGTGATCTGACGTCTCGCACATAAACAGGCAGAATATGCTGTGTAATATCACTGCTCTCTGACGCGGCACTTCTCAAACCCGACATCTCGCTTTAACAATATTAAAAGTTGTCATTGATGCCGAGCTAATCTACTGGCTGGAGAGTGTTTGATTAAAATAGTTTATTTACATTATTTTTATTCTGAGACACATTTCCCACCTAAATACCAACAACACACTTCATCTGAATAAACCTCCTCTTTGTTCCTCTCCTCCCACCTGTGCACTGAACTCTGTCCAAACAGCAATATATTATACAGGACTTGAAATTAAAAGGTCATTTCATTTTATCATATTTAATTTAGATTTGTCGTCACTTGTTGGATCCGTTTCCCAGCGTCTTTGTTTTCATTTTCCGCGCAGACGTTGAACAATTTATGACACCTTGTTAACCTCATCAACAGCTCGTACGGGCCCAGTTTGGTACTTTTTACTGGGCGTAACAGTCTGACTAGAAAACAACCGTCAATGAGCACAACATCGGACGTATATTCTGAAAAAATAAGAGTATAATGTGGCTGCAACCAAGCTAGATGTACGTATATGGGAGTAAAATAAACTCCAGTGTGTGTGTGTTCGTGTTAATGTCGTGTTTTTTACAGTTTTTGGACAACATTGGAGCTGTATGGCACAGAGGAAGAAGATATATCAGGCGTTGGATGCACCGAATCATCTCATTGTTGGTTGGACTATAAGATCCTTCTGTTATGTTTCAGTTCAAACGGATCCCAGGAAGCAGAACACGCACACAGCCAGATCTATAGTGAACACTAGTTTCTTTAACAATGGTGACTGGGCGGGCAGAGGCAGGAGGAGAGCCGAGACTTCCAGCGGCTGTAGTAACGACGGCAGGCAGAGCAGCCAGGTATTTCAAGGCTGAAGGTGATTGCTGATGAGCCTCAGCTGCGCCAGGAACCAGCAGGAGACAGGTGGCCACGCCCAGGTGTAGACACACACACACACACACACACAGACAGACAGACACGCAGGGAAAACAGGAGGCAAAACAAAGGGAACAGGGGAGCAACCCTAACCATAACACCTTCCAGTTAGAGGATAAAACGTGGTATTTCAGGAAGCAGGCGCCTTGATGGCCTGTGTGAGAGCTGTGATAACAAACTGGTTATAGCGCTAACAGGGTTTGGGTTTTCCATCAGTTCTTATTGGTAGATTGAGATGGTCGGCCCTCTTTCTATTCTCGTGTTGTTAATGCTGCTGAGAAAACAGCATTAGTGACCAGAGCGGTCTTGAATTACTGCTTCCCACGTCTGTTTTTACTTCTTCCTACACTCTCCCACTCTTGGTTGCTGTCTCTGTCTTTTTTGTTTTTTTCATAATTTGCTCAGTTTTTGGTCGCCTTTTTGTTTCAAAGATGTTCACGTACAACTTCAAAGTCAGTGTCAGCTGTGATGAAGAGCTGTCTGGTGTATTTTCTGCGCTGAAAGCCAAGAATACGTTTCGGAGGTGTGGTAGTGGGAGTATTTAGGAGGTGAGTGCTGGCAATGAAAAGGGGCCTTTTAGCATTTGGATAGGAGCGAGCTTGTGTGATGATGGCGAGCATTAGCATTTTACAATCCTGCTGTGTTTCCCCTGTAACGAGTGGTCGTCTGCTGCTAGCTGCTCCAATCTGTGAGGCTTTTTCTGTGTGTTGGCTGCGGTGCAGATGGAGCGCTTTGCAGTGGCCTGGATCCTGTGTGATTAATGAAACGCAAATTGGTTGTAGAGGCGCTTTCTCCTCGTTACATGCTGAAATGCTGTCTCGGTCACTCAGAAGCGGTGCAATATGAGTATGTGGATACGGGCTTCATTCTTGGCTGTTTGGTAACATCTCAATGCCAGTAATTGATTTTTCCCGATGCTTGATAGCTCTCAATGCCCTGTTAAGTGTCCAGCAGTAAGTGATATCACAGTTTATCTGATTCCAAGAGGGTTTAATGGAGGAGCACAGTTACATAAATCACAAGCTCTGTAATGCACTTCTAAATATTTTGACTGTCTAGATTTGGGTAAAAGAATCTCCTGCTTTAAAGGAAAGTTCCAGTAGTTTTTAGCTATTTAGCCGCCAGTATGCTTCTGCAGAACTGCTTTTCAGATGGTCAAACACTTCGGAAAGCCTGTGTCCGACAATTTCTGTAACTTTCCGAAACCAACAATCCGACATTTACACCCATTTGGAGGTGAGAAAGGAGCCAGAGTTTGAACTCTCTTGCTCTCTTTTTTTATTCTTTACACAACTATTTCTGTCACTTTTTATTGTGATCGACCGAGTCCAACATTATGAACGTCTTCAAGGAGAGACTGTCTGAAAATGTTATTTAAACGTTATATGACGGCCGGCTTTTCACTCCACGTCTTATACGAACTAGTTCTGGTCGAGCACAGCCCGACCCTTATTTTCATAATGGTTGCCTTTCTGACCGTGGGTCCTGGAAAATGTGAACTCCAGCTAAACAAGTATTTATCTGCAGTAATAACACACATGTATTACTTATACAGCTTTTTAAGAGTCAAATTCAAGCACTGTTCAAGCACTTTCAAGGTACCTAAGACAGAAATTTCCAGACTCTCAAAGCTTTTATCATCACATCTAAATTGTTACTATAAATTCCAGGAGACAACAAACAAATATGACGACAGGATCGTTTCATTTCAAATATTAAAAGGTTTCTGGTTTACATGAGTGACTGTGTCGACGATGAAACACCAGATTATGTTGAAAATCAAGCATTTTTCAAGGAGTATATTCGAATTCAAGCATATTCCTAACCTTGAAAACATAACGGTTAAAATTTAGCATTTTCCAGACTTTCAAGACGTCGTACAAACACTGCTTATTGTTATTTCAACAGAGATAATCACTCCTTAGAAGACAGTAACACAACCATCATGTATCTTCTCACGTTTGCTACTACTTCCTTAGCATGCGCCGCCGCTAAATCGACAGCGACCCACAGCCTCGCACGTGTAAATAAACTGGCGTGCAGCTAGCTCGGTTAGCCGAAAAGTTGCCCCAGAAGTAGATACCTACACATTTAGCTGCAACTGCTAATCCAGGGGACTACTTCCTCTCAGAGACTCAAGTGTTTGAAATGATTTATGTAAAACAGACGTTTATTTGGAAAGATTTCGGAGGCCTCAGTTATTAAAATAAGTACCGTACATTTTCTTGAAACTGACTCGGACATTTTTTCAGTTTACGAGTCAGGTTAAATTATTTTGGACAATTATTTAGTCCATAATGTCAGAAAACATTGCCCATCAAGTGACGTCTTCTAATGTCTTTTTTGGTCTAAAACCCAAACACATTGAATTTACAACGATATAAAACAGAGAAAAGCAGCAGATCCTGGAACCAGTAACCACTGATGAAAACGTAGGCTCCTGTGTATTCTTGACCTGACTTAAGTGGAGAGAACGACAGTTGGGAGTGAAGGACAGCTTGAAAGAAAGAGGACATCCAATCCTGACCCTCCACTTGTCACACCAAGGAGTTTATTTTTAAAAACCCTGTCGATCAATGAGTGCCATTGTTTGTTCCCTGTAGGACTCTCAAGTTCACCAGCATTGCTCGGTGGAGGCAATCAACATGATCTTTTAATGTGATTGCCCTTAACGTTATTTGCCTGAAATAGGAACAGCGGTCAAGACGTTGTTTTCGTACAGGCTGCAGACTCTCGTGCACGTCGTGGAGTGCTGACGCTGCTGTACGGGGAAAGCTGGCTCGGCGGTGCTTGGTGCAGTCTGCAGTGGATGGGCTGCTGCTGATAGCTGCCTGTCACTTTCACCTGTTTCACCTCGTGCACTCAGAGAGCGAGTGCCAAACTGTTGACTTTAGCGCTTTGTTGAGCCAGACGCAGACTCTGAGGAGCAGATTCTGAAAACGATGATGAAGGTACGTCATTGTCAAACATCTTTGAAACTCTTCAAGGTATTAATATAAGTTAACATAAGCTGCTTTAGCTGTAAGATCCGTTTTCTGTCTCCTTAGAGGACCTGACGGGCCGATATTATGACTCAGAGTCAGACGTTGATCCTTGTGCTCAACACCGGAGGATGCTGAACCTTTTTAGATAAATGAGCTGCTGGCTTGTAGAGGTCAAAGGATAAAAATGCTATCTGTCTGTCTGTCTGTCTGACTGTCTGACTGTCTGTCTGTCTGTCTGTCTATCTATCTATCTATCTATCTATCTGTCTATCTATCTATCTATCTATCTATCTATCTATCTGTCTGTCTGTCTGTCTGTCTGTCTGTCTGTCTATACTGCTGCACAACAGTTTCCTTCGGGATAAATGAAGTTTTATCTTAACTCATCTTTAGGGCTGCAGCTAACAATTATATTCATTCATCAATTAATCTGCAGATTATTTTCTCAATTATATTTGTTCAGTCTTTAGTCCATAATGTCCATCGCAGTTTCTTAAAGCTCAAGATGATGTCATTAAAAGACAAATATGGCTGTATTACTGTAACACCTGCCTAATGTAATAGACATTATGTACATTTGTAATGTAATGCATTTTTTGAAATTTCTTAAAAACGTCTCATTAAAACTTTGACCTGAGGGTCGGTTGAGTACAATAGTTCTTAATGCCACAGTTTATCAGTGGTTGTAAATTTACTTTTTTATTTAATAAACAAACTTCTTAGACATTATGTAATTTTAAGCCTTAAAGACACAGTTCATGTTATAACCTTGTGTTCCTGTGTTAATCCTTCACTTATCTCTTGTTATATGTTAAATATGTGTCCAAAAAGACATTTTTATAACAAAATCCCTCTTTCCTCTTCCTGTAAAACGTAAAAATATTTTTTATGACTCATGTTAAACTCGTAGGCAGTTACATGAATATATCTGCCCAAAAGCTGCAAATCTTCACAATTCAGAAGTTGGAAATAGGGAATGTTTGGCAGTTTTCCTCAAAAAATGACTCAAAAGATTAATTGATTATCAGAGTAGTCGTGCACAAAGCCAGCGCCATAAAGAAATGGTTTTCCCAGTTTGGTGAAAAGCGATGTCATTTCTGACTCTGAGCCAATTTAAAAAACTTCTCAGCTCACTAAAACTTTGATTTGAGGGTCAGTCGTGTTTACGAGGTTTCTCTTCTGAGACTCCGAAGGCCGTTTTGGACGAGAGGGGGAGGAGAAAGTTTATCGCTGTGTCATAAATCTCAGAGGGAGCTGGTGTCTCATGGCCAGTCACCCTCATATTAGACCTCACAGAGACAGATAGACGGATAATCAGGCAGCGCAACTGATCGACTGGCAACTGGAAATACCAGCTAAGTGTTTGTGTGTTAAAAGGAAGTTCTAGTATCTTACAACCTGCATCTTATTGTCATATATTTGACTATTGCATCAACATTTTAGACATTAGCACTCAACACGTCCCGTCATTACAGAAAACAGACTTGCACTCTCACAAAAGTTGTCTAAAATTGTCATTAAATGATAAAATACTGTAGAAGACCTGCTGTTTTGGCAACACGATGGATCTTTTATCAAAGCTGAAGGGGCAGAAACAAATGATGGTGTATATTTTACAAAGTTTGAAGGACTTTACCAGGCAGACATGACAGTATGTAACATGATATCCAGAAAGTGCGTCTCCTCGGACAGAAATGTATTTTTCCTTGAACCTGAGAGTCTCGCTGTGCCTGGTCTCTGCTATACAGGGAAACATTTAGCATTTTACTCTCTGTAGAAGCTCACTTAGTGTTGATGGGATGCTCAAAAATGGCTTTTTTGTAGCTCCATTTTGTAATTTAGGACAGTAGCTCTACACTTAGGGCAGCTTTAGCCATAACTTTTGCTTGGATTTGGTCATAAACTCAACATTGTGTGTAAAAACCCTTCAGTAAATCAGGGATCGGAGGTGGTTTCATATTCTTGAAACAGCCCTTATAGCTGTTTGAGTAGCTGAGTGTGGATGTTGAGTCGACGTGTACGTTCACATGAAGAGAAATTGAGAGTGAAAAAGTGTTTCTGTTCATTCGGGGCTTCCACGCTTCTCTTTAATATTTCAGCGGCGTGAAAGCGAGTTTTTCTCTGCTCCTTCCTCTCTGATGTTTTCGGACGCTGTAAAAGGTTTTTGATAAATCAAAACTCACGTGTCACTCAGTTTTTTTTTTGTCTCTCAAGAAAATGTTTTATTGAATATCTGTCATATAGAGTTGTTGTCTAATGCATCGACTCCAGCAGCATTAAGGGAAACTATCATGATGTTGACTTTATACGCTCTATTGAATTATTTAAAAACTGGCACAAAATAACATGAAGCTAAACAAACACTGACATTCCTGTATGTACCAAATATAGACGTTGGCCAAAAGTATGTGGACACCTGAACGTTACAGCCATATGTGATAGCTGAACATCTCGTTCTAAAAACCATGAGCGTTAATCTGCTGCCATAACGGCCTCCACTCTTCTGGTTTCAGGCCCATTTTTTACCCAAAACAAAACATAGGAAGAGTGACAGCAGTGCATCTCTTATAGCAAGCTCTGTAATGTGATATATGTCAATATATCACGTGGAATAATGTTCTACATGTGATAAATTCACATGTGCTTTTTTGTAGGTTTTTTAAAATTTTATTTTTTATTATTTTTGACAGACAGGGGACAACAGCCATCACAGGATAAGGTGAAATGCTTGACATCATGTAAACAGGAAGTGAAAAGAGGTCTGAGGTTCCTTTATGTCCATAGAGGTCCTTATGATCCATGCAAAGCCGGGGTATTTTAAGGAGGGAGCATAGACTGTGTATAAAGAGGACGACATGACAGCTCCCCAAAAGTGAAGCCAGAACATCTGGATCGCCCCCTGGTGGCTGGCTGCAGTATAGGTCATAAGCCCCGCCCCCTCCATGTTAGCGGATGGGACATGGGCCAAACTGAAAAATTAAAGTACACGTCAAGTAAAATGTTCCTTTTCTGTCACTTTAGGTAGTTCTTATCTCGTTGATGTTTGTTCAAGTGTTCATCTTTCTGATAAGTTTGGTTTTAATTAGTTATTTGATGCTATAGAAACGGGGTGTCACGTCATGATTGACAGCTGTGAGTGTGCTGTGATTGGTTCAGGCGTCTGTATAGGCAGGAACATGATACCGCGGCTCCACCACACATCACCACTGCACAGACTCTGGCTCCAAATGATGTCACCAGTGCAAGATGGCAGCTCCAGTATCCGAGATATTTTGGCCTCATTTTTTACAGTGGGAGGAAGAGGAGACGCGTCGTCCATCTTTATACAGTCTATGGGAGGGAGGGGTCTTCCACTCATTCATAACTTTAAGTCCATTCTGATGTCATGAGGAAATAAAACAAAGTTCTCCAAACAAAATAAATATGTAGAAAAAAGTTTGGGTAGGAGCACTTCCTGTACTCTTTGGATAGGAAGACATGTAAAATAAATACAAAATAAATATATAATAAAGAAATCACTTCAGATTCAAATAAGAGCTTTTCCGGTGTTTTTAACATTTCATTCAGAGAAAAAGTTCCATATATAATATTTCCTGAGTTATTTCTAAACATTCAGGGATAGTTGGAGTTTTGTAGGTTGTTTTTATTTTCTGTAGTTGGCGTCTTCATCTCCCCACCTCTTCATTTACCCACATGCTTGAGATGAGACCACATGTCCAGTTTTCATCCACTCACATCTGCCACTTTTATTTTGAACATGGGGGGGGGGGGGGGGGGCAGCTTGTACGAGTGCCCGGTGCCTTTAAACGCCTCACGTTCCCTCCTTCGCTGCGCCTCCCCACCTCACCCAGATACTCCACACTGACTCAGCATGCATGTGAGAGGCGGAGGGGAGGAAGGGGGGAAAGGGGGCAGGGCTAGGTGATGTGATGTGAGCGTGCTGTTTGGCTGAGTGTGAGCATTGCTGCCGGGGGAGGGAGGGAGGGCTGTGCTGGTCGGACAGGTTTGCGCCTCTCTGCTGGAGAGAAGATGAGAGGGAAGGAAGAAGAAGGAATAACAGCGAGGATGAGACAAAATAAACCATGTGGGAGGTGTAAATCCTGCATGGAGGAAGCGGCTGTGAGAGGAGGAGAGGTGAGTGTGAGATTGAGATGGGAGGAAGGACTTTGTGTGTGTGTGTGTGTGTGTGTGTGTGTGTGTCTGTAGTACAAATGTAGCTGTTAGTGTCTCTGGTTTCTGCTGACAGCTCGGGGTCAATACAGATAAACATCCGCCGAGGTAGCTGACAGCTCTGCACGACGATCCAGATGATCCAGATGTGCATGTCATGCTGTAAGACGAGTGGACAGAGGGAAAAGTGGGACTCTCCAGTATATATATATATATATATATATATATTGTGTGTGTGTGTTTGTGTGGGTGTGTGAGATTGTGAGTGTGAAGGCATGAATGAGAGAACATGTGTGAGGGTGTGTGTGAAACGAGGGACTGCATATTTTTGTATAATCGAGCTGTGTGAGCGTGTCGATACATGCAAAGCCACCAGTGTTTAAGACGCGACGCTTGTGATCAACATTAATACCAATGAGCTGCTGTATGTTTGGACCGGGTGATAGTTATGATCATTATTGGATTTCAGATAATATACAGTGATGATATGATCGTATCATGCTCTCGTTCTGTGGTCCAAACTAATCACAATGTGTCATTAAGAGTTTTGGTAAACACATTTGAAGAGTTTGTAACGCTTGACAGTGGAACACAATTCATTGCTTTGAACCGTTTGATGATTTTATATGATTCTGCATTAATTTGAGATTAATTTGTCAGAAAATGACATACTGTACCATCTTCATTTTGTAGGAATAGTCTGAAATCAGTAGCCAAGTTTCATACAAACATGATACAAATATTGTATCATGTTTGTTTCATGTATTTGTCTGTTTCCGTTGCTCTTACATACAAACTGTATGTTTTCATCAGCCGAGCGTGAAAAGTTTTTTGCGATATTTTTTTTTGTTTCAAGTTTCAGGTGTTTCCACTCAGTTTGGGTGGAAACACTTAGTGAATATAGAGTGAATAAATATAAGAATGAATGGATGTTAATGGTATTAAGGTGATTATGTGGAATAAATTGATTTAAAATCAAATGCACCATTGAACCTTCAACACCCACCAACTTTTTTTGGGAGGCGATCACACGACCGTAAAGACAAGAGTCAATACATTTATTATATATTTGTTTATATGTGAGTTTTCATGGTACTAGCTGTCAGTGTGTGTGTGTGTGAGTCATTAGAAGAAGACTTGTACTCTTCATGTGTTTGGATTTGATTTTGCAGTGACTCGCACGTCGTCCTCTGATTCATCCCACATGAAGTCTGTCAGTCGATCAACAGAAAATGATTCGCCAGCAAATTTAATAATCAGATATTCGTCTCAGTCATTTATTAAGCAGCAATCCCAAAACACTCTCTGGCTCCATCTTTTCAAATGTCAGGATTTGCTGCTTTTTCTTTGGTTTTTGAACCTTTGGAAATTTTGTTTTTTGAGCTGTAAACTAAATGATATGACTGTACCGTGATGAAACACATCAATGCTGGTGTTAATATTGACATTTCTTACCAAATGTATACAAAATCGGCATTTTATGGGTTGAAAATGGCTCAACACGCCATCTACTGTTTTAAATCAGCCTTGAACCTTGGGAGTCGACCGGTTGGGACCTGTCTACGTCATGAAATGTACAATGTTACAATAGAAAAATCCCATTGGCTTTTTGTTGAGGGAAGCAGGGCGATGCTAACTTTCAGGTTAGCCTACAAAAGTACGTCACGTACCCGTGGCAGCGCCCCCTACTGAAGATACGTAGTGAGTGGAGGAGCATGAGAGGTCATGGCCGACGTGGTGCTGACTGAATGTCTCTCCCTTCTTTTTCTCCACCAGTAAGCCTCTCTGCATCCTTCTCCTCACACACTTTTTGTGCCTCTGCATGAGTCAGAGGACCCATCTCTTTTGTCTGAACGTGTCTTTGAAGGCAGCGGCAAAAAAAAAAAAAAGCTGGAGAGCGAGGCGGCCTTGTATCACATGCAAACAAAGTAATCTCTCTAAGACAGCCTCTGACACTTCTCTCCTCCTTTAACTTTTAGTCCATTTAGTCGCCGCTTGGTTAATTATGATTCAGCGCAGCACGAGGGGAAGTATTTTTGGGTGTGACAGTGAGCCCTCGGGCCATTTCTCAGGAAATTGCATGCTGTGCCAAATACAGTATGATGTAAGCCAATATCACATGTAGAGAGATCGATCGGTGTGAGTGGATGTGAGCGTCCCTGAACGTCCCTCGTCACCCATTAACTTCACACAAACCCTCTTAATCTCTGCAGGCTTTAATGTGTTTCTACCTAAACTGCACAACCTGTCATGTTGCTGAAATCACAGTGCACAGCGCCAGCAACAAGCAAACTGAGAGCTAATATTAGCATGAGCAACCCCACCCCCACCCCCGCCTGCACCCCATCGTATCCAGGGAGCTAATATTAGATATTAGAGCTGCACATGCTGGCTGGGATTTAATTACCTGTGTGATCTGACTCGTAAATGCCCAGCCAAAAGACCCGGTGTTCATCCATATGTGTGTGCATGTGTGTGCATGTGTGTGTGTGTGTGTGTGTGTGTTCTTCTGTTAGCAATGTGACCCAGAAGGACAACAAGAGGATGAGTCATCAGTATTGAGCAGCTGTGGCGTTTTTGTTTATGGAGGTGTGTTAAGAAGTGCTGCTTAAGTTGTACATTTTGTCCTTCAGGTACAGCTCTCCCTTCAGCTCTGGGTTGTTTTTTTTTCATCCCTCCACGTTTTTGCCAAAAAGTGACCGGTTGTGTCTGAGATGAAGCATCACAGTGAATAAGAAATGTTGACATTATAGCTCCCCTCGAAGGCCACTCAGGATGTTTTATCTGTGTGAATGAATGAATTTAAATGAATGGGACTTTTACCCAAAATAGCTCCTCCCACTTCGCAACTCCATAAGAAATACTTACGTTTTAATTTAGTGAGTCGATAAAATTGAAAAAACAATGTAAACATTCATAAATACAGCCAAGATATAACCACTGATACATAATTCATTTACAAATACAAAATTATATCACATTATTTACCTCCAACCTCAGAGCTGTTGCTGTTGCACCAACGATGACATTACACATATTTGCCAAATATTACCTTAAAGTCACTCCATTGTTTCTCAGAAAGGTATGAATTTATTTTAAAATTAAACATTATTTTTTTCACAGACCACATCTAAGGCTAAAAGGCAGTATTAACACCAAAATGCACGATGGTGCTTTTATTGGATTATTATTATTTTGAAGCATTTACATGTAAACCAGGTTGAGATCATTTAAACTACTTTATATGTTCTGAGGTAGTTAAATCCATGTTTTATATAGAGTAAAACTAATTATGAAAAGAAGATTGTATAGAGTTAATGCACTTATCTAAATGCTGTTGGAGTTCAGAGAAGATCTCTTTGTTGATTAATGTACAAGTTTAGCTAATTCGTGTGATTATAGTGTTACGACTGTGAATCAGGCAGGTGGCGAGTGGTAATGGTCTGGTTCTGTTGTAACTCCTGACACAGCAGCAAACTGCCCAAACAGAACCGGTGCCAAGCTGGACGGCTGTCAGAAAAGCTGAGTACGCTGCAGCACCCGGGATTTAAGAGTATGGATCCAAGAAGAAGGAGATACTTACACCAGCATCTACGGTGTTACACCTTTATATTTCTTCTCAAGATCTCAACAATCTGACGAATAACAAATTAGGATAACACTGGTTATTGTGCCTTTTCTCTCTCTGTATTGTTTGT
>VMKM01002684.1:0-60713 GCA_008360985.2 Macquaria ambigua | reverse complement strand
AAGTAAAGAGAATTACTAAATATGTAGTATGTATGTAGTATAAACTTAATCTTAAGTGGAACTAAATTATAATAAAGTTAACTCAAATATAAATATGTAATAAAGTTGACATAACATAAAGTTAAGTAAACTAGATGTTGTAGGTAGACTGAACTTTAGATGAAGTATTTTCAGCTATGGAATTCCAGTTGAAAGAAATTGAAAGATTGTGTTGATTCAACTAGAGAATTCTATAGGACCTGAATTGTGATTAAGTTACATAAACTAAAGGATTTCAGTACAGCTGAATTAAAATCAAGTTTATTTGACTAGAAAGGTTTATTTGTTTTGAATCATTACATAATTACCTCAACTTGTTTTCTTAAGTTCAATCAACTTAAAATATTAAGGCAGCCCGGACACTAACTTTTTAAAGTTAAAACAACTAGTTATTTATAATAAGGGGTGCCCTGGTAGAGTGTACCATGTATCAAGGCTGAGTCCTTCCTGTCTCTCTCTACTATGACTTGCA
Organism: Macquaria ambigua; assembly: GCA_008360985.2. Taxonomy (NCBI): domain Eukaryota; kingdom Metazoa; phylum Chordata; class Actinopteri; order Centrarchiformes; family Percichthyidae; genus Macquaria; species Macquaria ambigua. Next base: position 60,202 of record VMKM01002684.1, on the reverse strand, counting down.
GGAAAATAAAGCAGAAATGCTGACAAAATATAATATTGATTCAGAACAAAAAAACAATTTATTGAAAAATTGTAAAATAAAGAATCGCGATACTTAAGTGAATCGATCCCCCCCCCCCCATCCCTACACTGTATCAGTCGGTCTCTATTTTCCTCCACATCAACTGTCAACATCAGCACCACCATGACCACCACTAACTACACTTGGGTGATGCAGTTTCCTGGGTCTCTTCAAGAGTAATGATGTCTGGGTGATGAAGGAGCTCAGGTTCAAGGGTCTCCCAAAAGCCCTGTCTTAATCCATCAAACAGCCGGCACTTGTGTATGCTGGAGATCTGTGCATCTATGTTACAGGCGAGGGTCAAAAGGGGAGATGAAACAGGGAGAGAAAGAGAGTGCAGTTTGGCAGAAAAGCTCTGTTTTCTATGTGCAAATTATATAAATAGCAGCAAAGACAGTCACACATTCTTCTGTTCAACATTAAGTTCATGAATGACATTTCAGCATATAGTTTTATGTTTAGATGAGAAAGACTATTGGTATAGCATACAGTTGCTCAAAGAAAGAAATCCATTACATTTTGTATTTAAGTCAATACAACCCATGTACAGTAAAATCAAAGATTGGGCAGGATGCCATACTCACTGATTCCACCACAGCTGGACTGTGATACGTAGTATGACTGTCCTAGATCAAGGCTACGTCTTTTATCCAGATAATACAATAGTCACTCCACCTTTTTATATGGTTTCTTAAAACATTTCCGTTTTATAGAAAAATAATGCAGAATGTTTACTTTATGTAATACTACTAATTCTATCTCTTTCATGACTTCCATTGTGATCAGCGGCAGTGTGAAACAAAGTGAAAAGATGAGCAGATTTAGAGTTCAGATATGTGCTCATTAATGTATACATGTTTTGTTTGACATTTTGCTTTTTAGTGGCTTCACACCTGCTATGTCACCATATCATGCATAGCCATCATTTTGCTATGAATCTGCCTGATCACAGAACACACTACAGTGGTCATCAGGGACAAGGTGATCCTTAACTGATTTTTCTGCCAAAGACAAATTATGACAGCATGTGATAGTTGATGTTTGGTGTAAACACTGGACAGTGCTATACCTGCAAATTTAATCCAGCTCACGACTGATTGCCATATGATCTCTGGGAAGTGCAGTGCACAAATGGCTGCACATTACTGAAGATGTTACAAAAATATAATATCAGTCGCAATGGACTTAGGCCATTTTGGAAAGAAAAGCCCATTGTTGTAGATGCGGTTCAGGAGGGAGCAAGGTGTTATGGTTGAAGGTAAAGACGAGCAATGACAGAGTGAGCATGGGAGGCGACAAAGAAAATGGAGAGAAGTGGGACTGAGGCGGTGAAAGGTACAACTGATGAAGACAGAGGAAGGTGTATAAAAGAAAAAGAGGAGAAAAAAGGAGAAGAGAGGTTGATGGAGACCGAATCAGGGTCCCTGCCTCTCCAATTTAGTCTAGCTGTCATCCTGGCTGGTGATTAATGAAGTATGGAATGCCATCTGTTTTCCCTAGGAATTTCTCCTCTCCAGGCTCAGAGATTGCCCTTCCTGATACTCCCACTAAATCTGTGTTTATCCCACTCTACTGTACCTTGCCAGGCAGCTACAATAATTTGGGGTAGTCCAATTTACCGGTGATACTAGTGGACCATTGTGATGGTTAATGAGAAATTGAAGGCAGTTGGTAGAAAGAGAGGGAGAACTGGAGGGTTGGAGGACAGGAGTGGAGAAGGTATTGAGGTAAAGAGGAACAGTTGATGAAGTGTTATCACAGAAGGTTGAGGACCACAGGGCGCGAGGGAGAAGCTGGGAAGAATGCTGTCTGTTGTAAACATTACTGCCATCACCGTCCAGAGGGATTGCTGGAGCAGTGAACTATGATGAACAATATGAATAATATATTTTTTCACCATCAAGGCCATTTGGGGAATTTATCTTGTGTTTTAGAATGCAAAATGATTTTGGCTCTTTGATTTTTTTTTTTTTAAAGGGAAGATAACTACAAAACAAATACAGTATTTACTTAAAGGAATATGAAGATTAATAAAATACATAATATTAAGTTAAAAGACCACATCATCCCCATCTTATATTGCTTGCACTGGAATTCTAATGAGTCCAGAATCGATTTTCATATTTTACTCATAACATAAACAGTCAGCGGCTCACAAGTCATTAAGTTGCCAATGTTGGCTTAATTCTGTTTGGTGCAAGTACATCCATCATAGGGTTTATACAGATGTATACCTTACTGTTAAAGCGTTGAATGAATGATCTGGTCATTTGTCTGGCTCTGTGAAGCCATCACTGAAACGTCTTCCTTAGACCTTGCACAGCTCATACAGTCAGCCACTATGTACTGTAGTATCACTGTCATGATTGCCACAGATTTATCTAGCCAACTGTATTGGTTGTAGGTGCTCCAGGTACACCACTGTCCCCCCTCAAAAGTTATTCCCCACCGTTTGTCATCATGCCTCTTTGCCACTAGTTGATACGAGCGCCATGGCATCGAACATAATTAACGTGTTGTTTTGTACTATACGCCATTGTAGGTAAAGGAGGTATTGGAAATTTATCACACATTTCAGAATATACTGCAAGATTTTCCACCATTGAATCAAAGGACGTGCATCTGCATTTGTAGAACAGCCAATAGGAATGCTCTGATTGGCCAAAGTCTCCTGTCACAGGCTAGATTTTCTAAAGCCTGAAAACAGAGCCAAGCGGAGGCGCAGAATTCTAGTTTTCTCTCAGCCCACTTGAATTACAATATGCTGAAAGGTTATTATGGAATAAGAAGCTCAGAAAAATCAACCTCATTCTGAAAAAAAACATTACGTCGCTTTTTCGCTGCGTAATATTCGCGCTCTGTGGGAAAGTACTCATGACAAAAACAACGCTCCGAAAAAATATATTTACATGTGAATTAATTGCACAAAAAAAACCAAAAAAAAAACGCCCCCAGTGTGTTAAGACCGTAACTCAGGAGAATGGGTGGAAAATGACCTACCTGCAGAAGCCCATTTATTTAGCTCAAATGTCCACCCTTCCTCCAAGGCCTTTACTATCCTGTTGGTGGTTCCAGCAGAGTGAGCAGTATGTGGGAAGCCATGCAGGGCCAGTCCCACATAAATTATTTGGAACTGTGTACAGTGTTTCTAGCCTTGACACTTCTTTCACTTCATGCAGAGCCACTATCTATTGATTTGCAAACAGGTAGGGGAGCATGCACTCACTTCACTGATTTTGTTGTGGAGCATTGTGAACTTAAAATCAAGTCAATCTGAGTGCAACTTTCATCCCAGCCACTGGGACATGGGTGACTCCTGTGGGGAGGGACGTTTTCACAATAAACATGAAAAGGTTTAGCCTTGTCTGTCACACAAGGGTTGCCATGAGTATCTTTCCATCCAAACAAAATACATGCCATTAACCAAATGTCCTTCCCTATGGGTTTTTCTTTTTCATCACATCTCATTACATGATGTTGGAGAGAAAGAGAGCAGCTTTCTTTGATTTTGATAGCTGCCGGTTTACTGCAGGGAGAGCTCTTAGATATAACAGCACAGGGACACAGACAACATTTGTACATTTGGAATAATAAATGGAACACAGGTTCATGCAATTGCCATGCAATTTAGACCATGTATGAGAGCGAGAATTGTATAAACTAGTTCAGTTCTTACAGTAAGTGAAATGCATTAGATGCTTGGTATTGAGTGAAAGACCACATTTCATTTAACGGCACTGCACTGCGGATATTCTTACATTCCTTTAGGAATCTATTGCTTGACCAGGGCAAGGCTTATTCAACCCTATGGATAGCCTACATTTTTCTGCTTTTTCAGTTTACCTCATAGGCTATCATGGCATCACAGTTTGGGCTGATAATGTGGCATACCTCTGCTGGACTACTCCATTAAGTTAGGCACTCTGTGATGCCTTGTTAGAATCACTGCAGGAAACAGATTAAATTACTACTCTACTGCTTGCTCTCATATTGGATGAGCATCTGAACTGAACTAAATGCACTTTCTGTTCATCCCTCCTGTATATAATTTGCAAAAGCTGGTGCTGTTGTTTTATTGCACCCTGAGGTTTTCCAGATAGCTGTTTGGCCTTCCAGCTCCCTGCCTTTCATCCCACTTCCTTCATTTCTGCAGAGCAGCGAAGGCTTAAAACTTGTGTCCAGTGAGAACATTGCAGATTTATGAGGAGAGAAGAGACAGAAACCCCACTGTCAAAGTGACCTGCTGTTTGTGCGCCTAGCAATCCCAGCAAGGGGTTTAAACAGCATCTTTCTTATTTGTTTGTAGGAGCATTGGTTGGCCTGTGGCAGTGAGGGCAGGGACCACCATCTGGTGTGCTTGCTCATTCCTCTGGAGGTGTGGCAGCACAACAGGCAAGGCAAGGCAATTAAGAAAAGGCAGGGCAACCTTTTATTTATATAGCACATTTCATGCACAAGGGGAAACTCAGCTGCCTCTAGTTTGATGGCAATAAACTGGCACAACTGGCAGATAAAGCCCCAGCACAATGTTTTAGTGCCAGACTTGACGTTTGGTCTGGCTTTTCTGATGTGGGTGTAATATAAATATTCCACTGACAGGGTTCAACTTTGGCTTGTACATTTCATCTCCACAGGCCTGGTTTTAAAATAAATAATAAAAAGCAGATCTTGTAACACTGCTTAACGCTTACTCTGATGCACCCTGGATTTTGTCTTTTTTAAAATAAAGCTCCTCAGAGTAGCTGGACGTAGATGCAATAGAGAGACAATAGATGGGTTACCTTATAACCCTGAGCTGTATCCCTGTGAAAGAAAGACTGCCAGCAGTGGATACTGAAGCGCCTGAGAGGGGAGCTCCCAAGGTGCTAGCCAATGAGCGTTTAAAATTAATTCAAGGCACTTGTGTCAGAGAAATACCTGTGTAATGCTGTGTAATGTGTAACTTATACTGTACCACTGGGCAGCTGCCATGTCCAATCCGGTAACTATTAGTGTGTCACCTCTGCTTACAAGATGCTCGACTTTGTTCAGCCACTAGTTCAGCCACTAGTTAACTTCTGCTCTTTGTTTGGTGTTGATCAGGTAGCTACACTTGGCTTGTCTGAGTTGGTTTGCTTAAAACAGTTGAATCTAAGAGTTGGTGAGAGCAGTGAGTTTATGTGTGGCCGGGAAAACGGAGGTAAAAGTGGATAAGAGCTGTGTAGAGCTACAGAGTTGGTGTTGATTCTCAGTGGTTTGGCAGTACTAACGACATTACATGGACTCATTTCATTCACTGTTAACATCAAGCAAATATTAGCTCAAGACAACCATTATGGTGAATGGCAAATGAATGGCATAGGTCACGGCTGTCAATATCATGATTAATTGTAACATTTACCTCAGAAATGATTAATAAACTATTAATATCTTATTAAATACACTTATGTGCATATGATTCTCCTCACAGTGGAGCACTGTACTGAAAATAAACAGAAAATGTTGGATTATAACTGAGTAACATATATTTAACATTTTCAGTAGTTAAGAACACTTAAGTATTTGTTTGCTAAAATAGGAAAATCAAAATATACTATATTTCTATATAATAGTCTAACAGATTATAATAGTTTGGTTACTTTTCAATTAATTGCCCAGCCCTATCATGGGTGCAGTTTGGTTTGAGAGAAAGTAAAAGCCTTTTTCTCCTGCCATTTTTATGCAAACATGACAATCTGTAACCTTTTTCTATCTTTGTAGCAACTCATTTAAGTTTTCAAGGAATTATCTATCAACTTACCTGTCTGGTGTACTCAGAGTAATGTGATATAAGGCTTGAATCTGACCTTTGGCTGTTCATATTGTATTGACCTTTCCCTTTCGGCACTGTATGAAACTTTGGTGGAACTCCCAAAGTTTGATACTTTCACAATTACAATTCTGAATAATTCCCATGGACAATCTTTAGTTGTATGGTACAGAAAACTTAAATATTAAGTTTTATGTGTTGTCAAATAGCAAAACAGTTAAGAAGAAATTGAATTTCTTGAATTTGGGTTATGATTGTTGAAGTGTGTGTGTGTGTGTGTGTGTGTGTGTGTGTGTGTGTGTGTGTGCGCGCATTCATAAGAATTCCAATGGTGAGAGTGCATTGACTGCAGACTTGTATCTTAACTTTAATCTTAATAATAGTAGCCTAATGCACACAACCATAGTTATGTTTAGTCCCTAAATGTAAGATGTTTTAAGCCACAAAGACTTGTTAAATAATCCCTTCAGCAAGACTTTCTGTGCAATGCAAGTTGATGTTATATAAGAGTGCTACAAATTTGAATATGAGCATGAGCAATGAGCATCTATAAACACAAATTCATAAAATGCAGAACTGCTTTAAAATGCTATGATGAAGTTTCACTTTCAGCCCGAGTTCATTTAATCCTGAGAGGAACTTGTACCGACGGGGAAAAAAACATCACCTTTTCTTCGTGGGTGATGAATGATCTTTTGTGCTGTTCCATTTTTACTCTGTCTCCCCCTCAGTTTCCTCTCTTAGCCTGCTCCTGTTACAGAGAACTATAACACATTATTTGAATTTCTGGAATACGGTCGATGTCCTCATTTACCCCACCCATTCACATCCATCCACCTGCTCACCTGTTTGCCATCTATTGATCAGCCATCCATCCATCCATCATCCATTTATCAGGGGAAGGAAGGGAGTTTGGAGGGAGAAGTCATATTTCCCCAAAGTTTCCCTCCTTAGTCTTGGATTTACTTATAGACTTCTATAATACCAGATGGGACAATTACCATGGCCATGCATAATAACCTTCAATTTCTGTCATTTTTCCTCAGTTAATCCTCATCAGCTGCTGTCTGCGTAATTAAATTCTATGACGGAGCTTGGCCCGTGCTTGTGGATGATTACAGAGACAGTGCAACCTCAACATAAATCACTGTGACATGCACACAAAGGAAGCTGACTCCTTATTTTCCTTTTACATTTTAAATGGATGTTGTTCTAACATTTCCTGTGTCTTCAAATGCCAGACCTATTCTTGTGTTAAACAAGCTGATTGTGTTGTTAAAAATAGCAGAAATGGGGAAGACATACATTTGAATATTGTCTTAATGTAAATTGTTGTGCTAGTGTTCATTCTTTCAAACATATTTTAATTTGAATTGATAGAAACTGTCTGTGGGTATTAGTTTTGATAAAGGGCATTTGTTTTTTTACTATAAATACAATGATTAACACAGAAGATATGAAGGCACGAGTGATTCAAAGAGCCTCCTGTCAGAGCAGAGACCTCAGTATGGGACCTATTTGCAGATAGTCTAGTGATTTCACAGGAATGATGACCTGATACTGTCCACTTGGCCTCCTTGCTGAATCCCATGGCTCCAATTAAAGCCTCATGATTGGGCTTAAGTGTACCACAAGCTTGTCAAACTAATTACAGCACACAGTGGCACTCTAATGATTTAGGTGAGGTGATTTGTCAAAAGTCAGGTGTGGGCTAAAAGGTACAGAATGGACTCTGTTAGGGTTGGGCGATTGTTTCTCTTTCATATCGTTCAATCGTGGCTACTCAAGATCGCCAATAGGCAATCAAATCGCCACGGGGCGACAGGAGTAGGCGTGGGGGAGTTATGTCACAGCACGGCAGTGAAACGCCGGCCAGTTCAAACCAAAGATTTGTGACAAGACGAAACCGTTTTGGAACGTTGCAGGGAAACGTTGCAGCGGTGTAAACTGGCCCGTCTCAGTTCAACTCACATTTTCTGTGGTTCTGTATACCAAAGGCTATCTAGGGAATGAGAGGCTTAATATCTAATGTTGGGAGTTCAGCTTTTTGTCGGTTGAGTGCCCACTTGCTCCTGTTCAGCAGACGGTTTGTGTTTCACCTTTCAGTTCATTACTTTCTGTGGGGAGAAGAGCGTATACAGAGTGTACTGTCTACGCTCTTGAATTTCATATGGGCAAATAGTGCATCTATGTCCTGTGACGGACGTTAGGCTTTTATTTGTGTATTGTCTGATAAAATTGGTAATGAAAAATTCTCTTTTCATAAAAACACCTCTTTGTGTTGCTCTGACAAGCAGAATTCAACAAATGCAAAAAGATGATGGCTGCTTATGGCCTCCAGACAGGTACACAACAGAGACATACCAAAAAGCTCTAATGTTCTCTGAATAAAGCTTTTGGCAACAAGAGAAAGTTCATGTGACAGTTTGAAAAGGCATCTCAGGAGAGGGAATAGGCCCTTAGCCAGTTTTGGTTAGTGCTAGCAATGATAAGGTTACACCCACAAGCTATGAAAAGACATAAGAGAAATATTATCCCTAACTCTGCGCAAGATGTGGTGGAAAATGAGATAAATGACATAGCAACAGACTTTGGCATTACCATAAGAGCACTTTAGAAGATACGGGAACTGTAGAGAGGGAAACCAGATCTGCTTGTGTGGATAGTAGAACAAGGTATTAAGAATGTATAACCATAAAGAGATCATCTGTGGGATGCTCATTCTTTCATATTGCTGTCACCTTTAGTGCTTTACATTTTTATAGAAGTGTTTGTCAATGCACACTGCAGCAGTGATGCCAGTATTTAACCATCATTGACCTGACTGTAGCAGCTCCCAATCCCCCAAACCAGTGTGGGCTCCTTTATCAAATCTAGCAATCCAACACCTGCCAGCATTTCCTGCAGCAATTTATTGCTAGGTGGGCTGCAGTTGTGAGCCACCTTGGCAGAGAAAGTCCCACTCAGTTAATATTTTATTATATTAATGAATCTCTTTTGGACCAAACTGTCACCCAAGTTTCAAAGTTGGATATGGTAATTAGCCCTGACAACGCCAGGTCAAAAAGTGTCACCAAGTACAATGGAGCATTCAGGGACCAGCTGAACACCTGAAAACACATCATCGTCCATCATCTTTTTAAATTGAATGTCATATCAGAGCATGTTGCTATTTTGGACCACCAGCAATCATTTTAAACATTTCTGTTGTTATTGTTTTTAATTTAAACAAACAATATGACAGACTCACATTTTGTCTTTGTGCCATCACTGTAAATGTATCATCCACTAAATGATTCATGTAGTGCCTTTGGATTCATACATGTAGTCTTTTATAGGTTGTATATATTATACTATATCTGTATCAATATCAATGATAAAGAGTATCAGTAATAGTAAGTGTAACTGAGAGTAGAGAAATAGTTTTTCATCTGAAAGTATTGAATTGCTTCAAAATGAATAAAGGACAGATGAGGTGCTTGATAGAATCAGTGCAGGGAACCTACAAAATCAGTAAAAAAAATAAAAATAAAAGAACCCTGTCACCAAATGAACAGGCATTGGCAATTAACACCTTGCAACTCGAGGGCAGAAAAGTCAGCAACCACAAGAAAAAGATCAGCAGACCTAAAATGAACTGGCCAACGGCTAGTGACAAAAATTAATTGGGAACCTTTTGGAAAGAACTGGGGAGGATCGGAGCGACACTTAGCTGGAGAGGAACTTTGGAATAGGAGGTGTGAGGTGATTATTTATAGAAACAGTTTTTTTTTGTTTTGCTATCACCTTTCAACCTCACTCAGTGACTTGTTGAACACTCGACCTGTCCTGTGTCCAAAAGTGGCATGGCTTGAGCATATCCTCTTAGAATACAAATTTGCTATCCCAAGGACGATGCACTCTGTAGCATAACCAAGTGGAAGGCAGCATCAACTCAATATTTCCACAGTATACTGTTATTTATTTTTTTGTTTGTAAGCCTATTTACCGCTAAATTATGTTTTTATATTTATTTATTTTTTGCTCCCAAGTCCGTTTGACACCGCCAGGGTTGCAGCTGAAAGAATCAGGTTAAAATTGTCACACACGCCATAAGAATACATTTAAGCAACACATTCATTTAATGGAATACTACTGACGGGGCAGTGATATTATAAGCCTGTTAATTTGCACATTCACACAGTCAGCGATATTCTTGCCAACTGTCTTTCCTGCATTCAGCAGCTGTGTTGCTTTTAGCCTGGAGGATGTTTAAATTCTACGTATTTCTCTAATATTACAGTTTGCTCTTCGTTGGTAAAGTATGCCGCTCTGCTGCCAGCACACCTGTCATGTTTGTGATTGGTCATATGCTGCAAACACCGCCCCTTTCACGTGAACGCGCTCATGGCTTGACTGGAAAACCCTGGGTTGACTTCGCGAGTTGATAACCAGCGTCGTGTGCCCGCTTAGCGTGATCGCGGTTGTTAGGCTCAGTGAAGCCAGATAATGAAAAGAGATCCTGGATATGTTGAACTTGCTTCGTAGTACAGGCCTCAGTTTTCATCTGAAATGCATCTTTTGAGTATTTATCTTAACCTTAACACACAGTAAGAATGCTGGGTTTGAATAATACATGCTTGATCTCCTGTCTTATTATTTGCTTAAAACTTCATCACAAACATCCCAGAGCAACAGTTGCAGTTGTAGACTGGCCAGCCCAATAAGACTTTAAGAATTCCCCAATACCCTTCTTCAGACTCAACTTGCACAAAACACCTCCGGAGGTAGTGGGACAAATTCTAGCCAGATGTTGCAAAGGTGTAAATGCATCCATCTCTCCAATATGCTTATGTTATTTTTACTACTCCCATAGTGTAAGCAGTCTGTGAAAATGGATACTTACTGACTGATTTTCTTAATACATTCATGGTCTGTCTCCTCTGTTTTTATGATAACAGCAGTTAAAGTTACACTAAAATTACAACCACTGAATGATCTGTGTGGGTGAGGGAGCAGGTGATAAAACTCTTGTCTCACATGTAGCTCATAAGTACGATTCATTCATGCGTTTGTCATAGCTGACGGATAGTTGTTAGCTAATGCTAGCTAAATTGTTGTTGTTGTAGCTAAGCTGCTATAGTGCAGAAGTTTTTCTTCTTCTGGTGTTTTTGGCAGTTACCAAACAGCTTCAGGTGCATTACCACCACCCTCTGGAGTGGAGGAGGTCCAACTCTGAATTGCATGTAGCCAGGAAAACAAAGATTGCAATCAGATTTGTGATCTGGCCAACAGAGGCGCATATGTGGGTGAGTGTAAATGAAAGTGTCTTAAATCTCATCTGGATTTGTATCCGAATATGAGACACTTGAAATGACAAGTGTAAATGGGGCCTTACTGTTTTCCTGTAGTCTATCTTCATTCTCAGTTAAATGGCATCCCTGCACCAGCAGACTAACAGAACTGAAACTTGAGCATAATCAAAGAAATAGATGTTGTGTTTTTGCCCTGAATAGCTGCCGGGCCTGCAGGGATGGTGGTGTCAGTCAGTCGGTCAGTTGGTCTGTCTGTCCAACGCTTTCATCCAAATCTTGATCCAGATTTACTACTACTACTACAACTACTGGACAGACCAGTGGTCACCTCCTGACCTTTTGTGTAGCACAGCTGTTGCATCAGAATTTCCCAACACCAACTTTAGCAAGGCATTGTAAATACAAATGACCAGGTTTTGATTAAATTAACGGCGGATAATCATGATCCCCCATAAGGTCAAAATTATCACTTGTACACAAGAAATATTATCAAAATCGTGTTAGATTGACATAGGATTTACCAAGGACATTCATGATTTCTTAATAATGAACGCTTTCTAGTTTGGAAAATTACAATGTAATCATAATAATCTATTGGCAAATGGAAAGTTAAATCTATAAATGTTCTTTGAATGTTATTTAGAAAACTCATGGTGGGCAGTTTTAGGTGGCAGTGGACTTTATTAATCAATTAACTGTGGAATCCCCTGTACTGTCTGCACTCATTTACAATGTGTTTTATCATCAGAGTGCTGGCTGGCCTGCCAGATATTACTATCGCTTGAGTCTGGCTTGTTTGTCAGGAGTCAAAGACCAACACTCTACCACCTGGGCTGCAGGAACCATGACTATGAGTCCCAGAGAAACAGATTTCTTTAGTGCTCCACTGCATATAGATAATTTAGTAAAGCGTCTGATCAATTTGTTTGTTGCATATACGAACATAACATATTGCCATGTGTTCCTTCATGTAGCTTTCTCTGTCATCTTTCTCCTGGTGGGAAGTAGCTCATTTCTTTTTAAGGTGTGAACACACTACAACATTTATATCCTGATTTTCCTGTGGTGGCAGATTTTCAAGGTGATGAAGTGTGCATTGGTTTGAGGAAAGAATAGAACAGGAGAGCTGGCACACATCTTGTATGAAGGATATGGCTGTATCATGTACGTTTTCGATGATTATTTGACAAAAATGTGATAAAATTGCAATATCATGATATCACCCATCATGTGTACTTTACACTGGTTAACAATGTAAATCTACAGATAATGTGCTTGTCTACTTATTTAATTGCATTATATGTCTCCTGTGGTGCATAACCATGCATTTGCAGCATAAATAACTTGAAACTGTTTTACCAGTTAGTCTATTAATTTTGTATAACCAAGTGAAGCCGCTGTTGAATAATTGTGGCTGCATCTCCATAAACCAGTCAATGTACAGTTGCCTCTCAGCTACTAGGTAAAACATGCTTATGTACAGTATGCCCTGCTTATCCCTGACTTTCTCAGCAGCAGGCCTCTGCTGTCTGACAAAAGATGAATGTTGGAGTTGTAATCCATCTGCAGGCAGAAGATTAGAGGTCCTGAAAACACTTACAATATGCAGAGGGGGGTCCACAGCTGCCAAAAACTCCTCTTACTGATCTTGTAGATGTTAACTATGAATTGTGTCATACTGAGCTTGTAGCACCACTAAGCTGAAGCTGTGAAGGAGGAGTCAGTTTTCCTTATGCAGTGCCACGTAGTCCTAGTGAACCTGCAGAGTCGCAATGAACTCTGTGAATCTCCACCTTTTGGACAATGATGCATCCAAAAGGCCATTGTTGTGGCTGTGAAGTCCAGCCTTCCATGAGCAGTTGATATTACTTACATTGTATTATCTAATGTAACTGTAGTCTAGAGCTGAAACGATTAGTCATTAATTGATAGTTGATAGATAGAAAATTAATCGGTTAAACTGATAGGATAATCAATTAATCATTTTAGTTCAACCAAAAATGCCAAACATTCACTGGTTCCAGTTTCTGAAATGTGAGAGTTTGCTGGGGTTTTTTTCAGTTTGATATAATTTTAAACTGAATATCTTTAGGTTTGGATTGTTGGTCAGACAAAACAAGTGATTTAACAACGTTATGTTGAGCTTCCAGAAATCTGATTTTAAGAAATTGTGATTTATCAGTATTTTCTGACATTTTATAGACCAAATGATCAATAGATTAATCAAGAATTGGCAGACTAATTGTTAATAAAAACAATTATTTGCAGCCCTATTGTAGTCTTTTTGAAGGCCAAAGTTAAGTCCAGGATTGCTTTATTTTCAGCAAAACATTAGGCTACTGCACAACAGCCTAATGTCACCACAAAATATGAGGACAAGAGTCAAAATCAACATGATCTAGCTGTTCCTAATCCGGCGTTAAGGTTGTTAGTAATGCAGTCATACTCCAAACTTTGTCATACTCCATTGGAAGTAAGAAAGGTAACAGAATAAAAAGTATTTCCTGTGTAATGTAGAGTTAACCTGTTTTTGTTGTGATGTGTTTGAATTAAAAGAAAATGAATTGTTGGAAGATTTTAAGTCTACAGATGAATGGATGTTGGGATGTCTAGTATGTTTCTGAAGTGCCTGTTAGATGAGGACTCAACAGAAACAGCTGCGTTATCAAAAACCCCTGTATCCCTCTCATTGCTCATAGTAAAAATCATTTTATGCAAAAAAGACGTATTTGTAATCGGTGAAAGCAAACCAGTGTAGTTTCCACTACATTAGAAAAGGGACAAATCTTCTGTTTGGCCAGAGCTCAACTTTTCATCCCATTCCATCTGTTTTCACTCGCCTCACTGAATAAAGAAGACCCTGACATTATCCATGGCTAAAACGTCAGAGGCAGAGAGAGGGAAATCAATTTTGATGGAGGCCCTTAGTGGGCAGCTGTTTATCAAGACAGCTGATGGGCGCTCATTTTTGACAAAAGCTGAAGCAGATGGTAACAAAAGGTCACTTGGATTCTACTCATCCCAGCTTCAGCCTCTGGTTAATGGAGTCCATCATCACAATGCCATCACAGCCATGTTGATTATTGTGGCGTTTGTCTTATCTCTGCTCACCAGGGGCTTTATAGTAAACAGTGGAGACCAAGAACCAAGCACTACACAAAAACAATTAGCAGATCATCCCTGAAGGCACACTGAAGCCTAAAAGAGATTTAAAACCAGTTCTGAGAACAGATTTGTTCAACCTGAAGTCCCACTACCAATTTGAGTTCAGTCTCCAGTGGATAGGCTTACGGGTTAGTTTGGGCAGTTCTTGTAAATCTTTTGGTTGTAATCAATTGATAACACAAAGGTTACATGAGGGCAACTTATCTCATAGTCCATAATGTTACATCTACTGCTCATAATATAACAGTAATATAATATAACCATTATGTTACTAATGTAATAAGTGAATCCATTAATAAATTGATTTTTAAAGTCCACAGCTGGTCACCAAACCCCCAATCCAGTGTTAAAATTAACTTCATGTTGTCTGTTTTAGTAATACTTAATTACGTCACTGTAATGACAATTATAGAACTGAAACTTGAGCATAATCAAAGAAATAGATGCCCTGAATAGCTGCCGGGCCTGCAGGGATGGTGGTGTCAGCCAGTCGGTCAGTTGGTCTGTCTGTCCAGCGCTTTCATCCAAATCTTGATCCAGATTTACAACAACTACTGGACAGACCAGTGGTCACCTCCTGACTATTTGTGTAGCACCACCACTTTGGCAAGGTACGGTAAATACAAATGACCAGGTTTTGATTAAATTAACGGCGGATAATCATGATCCCCCATAAGGTCAAAATTATCACTTGTACACAAGAAATATTATCAAAATCCTGTTAGATTGACATAGGATTTACCAAGGACATTCATGATTTCTTAATAATGAACGCTTTCTAATTTGGAAAATTACAATGTAATCATAATAATCTATTGGCAAATGGAAAGTTAAATCTATAAATGTTCTTTGAATGTTATTTAGAAAACTAATGGTGGGCAGTTTTAGGTGGCAGTGGACTTTATTAATCAATTAACTGTGGAATCCCCTGTACTGTCTGCACTCATTTACAATGTGTTTTATCATCAGTGCTGGCTGGCCCCAGTGGTCACAGGGCAGCCTGCCAGATATTACTATCGCTTGAGTCTGGCTTGTTTGTCAGGAGTCAAAGACCAACACTCTAAGTTTAATCCAGTGTTAAAATTAACTTCATGTTGTCCTGTTTTAGTAATACTTAATTATGTCACTGTAATGACAATTATATAATTATATATTCAAACAAATCACTATTTCCAGTAATTCTAGTCGAGATGTCCATCATACATGATTCAATAACTACTGCTTGCCCTTTAGGCCCTTAATCTCCAGCTGATCCAGAGGAATTACTCAGTGGTTAAAAACACCAAATTATCTGTGCTTGACTGCTCTCATGTGTTAATGTGTGACCTTCTCTCGCTCTGGCTGTAACCAGATGAAAAATGTGTTTTTATGACCAGCGTTAAAAGATTTAAGGCAAGAGATTGGAGATAATGCCAAGTCTTCTTGACTTTGAAAATTTGGCACAATTGTCTTGGTCACTTTTGGCAATTCTAGTCATAGGACTCCTGCTTTGATTCTGCGTGGGAATTTAAAACGTGGGATGGCTCAGTGGTAGTTCAGCTTGACAGAGGATCTCCAGTGAAGAAAGGACATATCTTGTGACCAGGTTGGACGTACCCCGAAATTTAATATTCCCCTTGCTTTCTTGTAAATTAAGTATACCCTACTTTCTTTATTATACTGATTATTAATATAGTATCCTGATTATTACAGAGTATCCTGCAGTTGTTATGGCAGAGTCAGGAGGATACTTTTAATTTTGTTTAATTGTTGAATCTGCCCTCTTTTCTCTTGTAAAACAGTCAGTCATGTAACTTCTTTTATTTATGGGCTGTAGCTCACCTGTCGCCAAGAAACGCAGCGTTATCAGCCGTTCCCCTGGTGAAATGCTGTCTCGATAGTTAGTGTTTTCTCTGCTGGTTAGAAAAGCTCACAAGGTCAGTTAACAGTTAAATCCCGGTGAGTTAATGAAAGTATCCACGCTGTGCCAGCTGTGCGTAATATTACGCATAGTTTTGAAGAGGTGTGAGTGCATGTCTATTGAGTTTGTCTGAGCAGGAAACAAAAGTGAAAATGATCTTTCTTTCTTTCTTTCTTTCTTTCTTTCTTTCTTTCTTTCACCGGCCATGCCACGAGACCAAAGTATTTTGCATACTGCGTGACACCAACTCCTGTAAACGACGGAACTGCTCCGGAAATAGACGGGAGGAATTGACAAAAGAGGGGAGATCTCCTGTTTCAAGTCCCCTGGGTATTCCGTTGAACCCATGGACGGCTCCAAATTTACGACCCTCTCGTTTTTTTTTGTTTTTGCCGTTTCATCAATACTAAAAATGCAACTGTAGCAAGTAACCCACTATCACTATCGTCATTCATATTTTAAGACGCTACAAATTATATCCAGCTGCAAAAAATGCCTGAAAAGCCGGCAGTTAGAACGGAAGTACAAAGAGTCGTTGCTATGGAAACGATATGCCGTCTCGTCTCGTTGCTTTGGTGTAAACTGGCAGGTTTCAGAACGTTGCAGACGTGCACGTTGCAAGTACTTGCAAGTTTCAACTTGTCTCGTCGCGAATCTTTCGTCTGAACTGGGCTGAATAAGTATAAGGAAAAGTGTAAGATCAGATTTGTGTTTCATTCTACATAGTTAGCCACACATGCCAACGTTTGCAGCTTAAGTTAGAGCAAACGAACACATCACATAACCCATCCATCAACTTTTCCTTTTTTTATTTTTGGTTTCGGAAAGGCTTCAAAAAATGACAATACCCTCCAAACTCTTGTTTTGATTATGCAAAGAGCACACCCCCCAATCATATCTAAGGAAATGGTCAGTTGCATATGACTATGCTGTTACTTTATAGTACATATTACATATTTCTTTACCATTCACCTACTGTATACTGCATATCACAGTTTTTATTGACAGTTTATTTTGACCACCCCACTTTTTAAACAAGTCTTCATCAAAAAAAAAAATGCACTGCACATTGATTTAAATTAAAAAAGCAAATATTAACAGTTCTTTAGCTTTGGTATCAACTCATGTACATTAATGTATACAAGATCTCGACAGCACATAGAAAACAGTTATTGTGCTAAAAGTGAATTACAAAAACTGCACTGTATGCCGTAGCAAAAAGTACCACACCACTTATAGCTTAGACATTCACTGACAACACAGCAACGATGCACTGCATTCAGAAACTCCACAGTTATCTTTGTATTGCAAGAAGGAAAAAGTGTCAAATCTGTTATCAAAAAATTGAACAAGATGCAGACAAGCTAATGGCAAACAATATATACAGAACAAACTTATTCCATCTAAATTATTTGTTGCCTCAGGTGAAGTCCTTCGTTGTGTTCTGATAAACACTGCAAAATAATTTCGGTTTCTTGTTAGGATTTTCTCTTATGATGACAATTATTCAAAGACTGTTAAACACAGTAGACTGACTTTTGATAAATAAATAATTTTTAAGGTCACTTACATTAAAGGGCCTGTGACCTCAATCTTTTTTGAATACATAAGACACCCTGGACTTTAGGTTTGTCCAAATCCAGCAGAGCTTAAAAAAAAACAACAATGCAGATTTCACAGCTGTAATACATGTGGAAATGTCTAATAAAAACCATAAAAAATCAGTCCATAGAGGCATACATTTTCAGGATTTTTGCCGATGCCAAGTATCTGTATCACTGATATCCACTGAACATTACCTGATACTAAATTTTTCCAATCTCGTTTGCATATTACACTGTAACAGTGCACATGCATTACTGAAGGAACTCTACAGTAACTCTCCAACATGCAACTATTTCTTTGACCTTTAGTCACTATTCCTGAAAAAACTTGAATGTCCTACATGTCTAACAAACTACTTATTAAACCACTTAATTGAAAACCACTTCAAAGTGGTGAGTGATGAATTAAATGAAAATTACTGGCAGGGAATAAAAGCTAAAAAGACTTGAAAATCATTACCAGCATATTCTCATTACTCTTCCTAGTCTCTCGTCTTTTTAATCGTGTCTACTCTAGGAAAGACTTCAAAATGCTTGGGGTAATAAACAACATGTGTTCTTCAACCTCACTTTGGTTGCTGACTGTGGTTACAATCAATACAATAAGAAATCTTATCCCTCTTTCTGCACTCTGAACACATTTCTGTTATGACATTTTATGAGAGTGAATACCAAACATTAGATATTGCACAAAATAAATGATCCCTACAATTCCTCTTCTGTTACCTTAAGAACATCCTTCAAATGCACATTCCTAGCAAGACGGATATATATGCTTTTTCTGCAGAGAAAGATGGACTCTAGCTTCTGCAGGTTTACCGCCTCTGATTTCTGCTCATATTGTCCAGAGGCAGTCCAAGATTTGCCTTTGTTACTTGTCCATCATCTCTACCAGCCATGGCAGAGCTGATGCAACAGCTGCGTTAAATCCACCTGGACTGGCAGACTGCTGCTCTCCAAGCCTCTGTAACACCACCGCTCTCAATATTAATGACTTCCTGGCTGGGGACTTTGGCTATAACCATGAAAAGTCCCAATCATCAGCCATCAAAGTGGGCCACTACTATGACAGGCTTGTTGATGTCTGAAGAGGGGGCTCTAGTGACATCATTGGTGGGTTCAAAGGAGGGGCCCAGCTGGGGCATGGTGACGGCCGGTTGACCCAGGGAGGCTACCATAAATAGGAAGTCGTTGGTACGGCGGGGACCAGTGACTGCTACCCCTCTCATGGCCTTGGTGGTGACCTTGGAGGAGCTCTTTAAGCTGGAGCGTTGTCGAGGAGCCTCACAACGCAGCAGGGCTTGGAAACATCTGTAAAACTGGGGCAAGCATACAACACAAACACCTGATCAGAAATGTATTATACTGCAAAATTAGACCAGAGACCACAGAGGGGGAAATTGTAAAGACTTGCCAAGAAGAGTATTGCTGTAATTAGAGATGTCCCAAGCCGGCTAAAATAAAGCCGATCAAAATCTGATTCTTTCTGCACAGTACCTCAACCTGCTAGTGTTGCAGCACTGCTGTCCTTTATGACAGCCCGCAGTGCGAGCTTTTCGCTGCATATGCAAGTGAAAATTAGTGTGTGAATGTGAAAACGTATTTGGGCAGTTCAGACACTGAGCTTATCTTTTTCTGACGCTAATTATCATTAGGAAAACGAAACAAAAACATTAACAAATGGCGCCGTGGTAGGTCATATAAGCTGTTGCTAATTAATGTTTATACCTTGAGTAACTTGATTAGGCCAAAATGAAACTTGTCTGTTGTCGGGTTCAAGTGCTCTCTGCAGCTGGTGTCTGTACTCAGCCAAAGATCCTTTGTGAGGAAAGAGACCCACTCTGTAACACCACTGTACAATCATGAGTGTACTGTTTGTTTTTGTAGTTCTTACAACTGCAACAGAGTGATACGTTTTCTCTCTAGTGGATCGCGTCAGGTCAATTTCAGGAGTCACGTTCTCTCAGTTAAACTTTCGTTGATCAGTCAACTTAATAGTTTTGAATCAGGATCTTCAGTATTTGAATTAAGTAGCTCATGAAAAATAAGGTGTACCAAATTTAGGAGGCTACAGCTGTTTTTAATCAACATTCAAGTAAATGTAAGTATCGGATGGGACTCGGTATCGGCAGATAGCTAATACTAAAGAACTTGGATCGGGATCGGGGCCAAAAAAACGTGATCGGGGCATCCCTAGCTGTAATATGTTGCTAGACCTTGTCTGAATACAGTGAATATAAATGTTACATCCATAACGGATATCACCTGATTTTTCCCAAGCATGAATTTGATTTAAGTTGGTGCTTCTACCAATGGGAAGTTAATC
This sequence comes from Macquaria ambigua, assembly GCA_008360985.2. Taxonomy (NCBI): domain Eukaryota; kingdom Metazoa; phylum Chordata; class Actinopteri; order Centrarchiformes; family Percichthyidae; genus Macquaria; species Macquaria ambigua. The sequence goes on along the minus strand of VMKM01002684.1, from coordinate 40,065 downwards.
TCTCTCTCTCGGTCTGTCTGTCATGAACCTTTAGGCAAATAATTATGACTGATCAGACCCTTCTTCTCTCTCCCTGTCGTCCTCTGTACCCACAGTAATACTTTGTCATTGGGGTTATTGTGTCACCTTCTTTTTCATGTGGAAGAATACGCCAAGGGACACAAATAATTTGTTAATTTTCTAAAGTTTATTAAATATTCAACTAATTACATTCTCAATCACGACTGCGCACCATTACTGCATTTTCTATTGGATACGTGATTTTGCTAATGTGTGCTTATAAAGAGTGGCAAGTTGAGGGTGAGAGAAAAAGAGACTGAGAATGGGAGACAGCCAATCCCAGTATTTTCTCTTTGGTAAACTAACCTCCCAAGATTTCCATTATGTGCTTAATAATTTTCATAGTGCAATTTTATTTGTCAAAGGGGTCTTTTGTGAGGCTAGCTACCTTAAGAATATAGCAGTATAATGTATACTGGCTGTTGAAAAATCAGGACAGAGAAAATTGGTTCAATTTATGTTGCTCATCATGTGGTTATTTTAAATGTCCCCTGTTAAGATTTCCATGTGTATTGGGCAAGGCAACAATTCACATGGCACTAACAAGGTGTGTCAGTCAGAGCAGGATGTGGACTGCATGCCCAAGTTGAAGCTGCTAAGTGGCAGATGGGGGAACCACTGAAAAAACCCCACCACTCATTAAAGTTGTACCACTTTACTAAAATGCAAAATGTGCCTACAGCAAAGGAAGCAAAACAAGGGAAAAGGAATGACAAAGGTTTGGGGAAGACCAAAGATCATTGTCAGGCTTCACTCACTGGTATAACTGCTTGTCCAGACCTCCATTTCATCAGACTCAGTGGAGAAAATCTTGCCAAAAGTTGGAAGACAAGACCTTGGAAATCCCGTGTTAGCCACCTTAACTGAATGTAGGGTTTTCTGAGTACAAAGAGGTTTTTTTTTGTACCTCAATTCAGAGCGATGCTCTCTTTTTCAGATTCACACTCGCGCAGTTTCCCACAAGCTGCTCAGTGCTTCCACAGTCTGCTCTGTCGGCTCCTGTGCCACTCCATTGGAGCAGTTTGCGGGTTAAGGGCCTTGCTCACTGTGGTAAGAAGGGAGGGGCAGGTGCTGCTTTTTCACTTCCACAACTCGGCTTTATCTTGAAGGAATTAAACCGTCGACCTTCCAGTCACAGGCCAGCTTCTCTAACCTTTACGCCGCTACTGCCCCAGCATTGTGCTTTCCCCTCAATAGTGTGTTGCAAAGGCTACATCATCTAACTTACTCTAAATTGTTAACCAGTAACCAAATAATTTACATTGCCAGCTATGTTCAAACAGGATGGTGTATGATTTTATTTTGTCAGCTAAGCTGACACAGGGCTGTCAAAACTCTCCTTTTCTATGAGACTAGTCTAGGTGTACTGTGACTTTGTTTCAACCATACAACTTCAACTGCATGGCATGGTGCCTCTCCTGCTCTACAGGTCTCATAGCTTTAGACAATCTTTACTTTGCTTATTATGTCTGCACAAAGTCCACTATCTGCCTGGTTCCCCGTACTTTAGATCTGCAAGAAACTGCTGGCGGATGATGCATCTTTCACATGATGTCAGAGACGCCTCTGACCTCCCTGCTTCCTCTTCTGTTGTCCATACAATAACAGTCTGGATATTGAAAGTGAGGCACCCTCGACCAGTGGAATGGGAGCTCTCATGCTCTCTTCATAATAACTCCTCCAGTGGTTACTTGGAAAGTGGCAGTGGCAGCAGCTATCAGTGTCCCCATGGTTCTTCACGCTGCTACAAGGCAGCTGTGGCTAGACATAACAACTTTGGAGATGAGACAGTGATTGGCCTTCTTAGATGTCTCTCTCTTAGATGTCTCCGTATCACCGAAGATGCCTCAATCTAATGAAATAGGAAACAAAGATAGGGCTCTTCATCAGCCAATCAAAGTGGCTTGTCCCATCATACATTGATCCATTATTTACTATTGTATAAGAGTTAAGCCTCAGTTTTATGTAAGCAATTTAATCTCTCTAGCTAAGACTAGCTTTTCTGCACATGACAGCCAGAGAATGAGCAGCCACATTCGACTATTGTACGAATATTAGCAAGTAAGAATTGCCTGTTGCTGTCTAATGCTAACATTAGCTGCTTGAGCTGAAATTAAATTGTTAAACTCAGTAAAATGATCATCAAGAAAATGATGGGAGATCAGTGTCACCAATGTAGTAAGCTTGTGATCTCTCCATCAGCAGCAAGTTTTATCAAGTGGCAGTTCATCGTAAAGCATTTTACATAATAATTCACACGTGATGATAAACAACCACAAAGGGAGGTTTTTAGTTTGAAATTTTGCTATGCAAGATTTAAGTTGTCAATGATTTTCCTCAAACTGATAACATTCAGTGATTTCACATAAACAGCTACAGGGCTATACCTCCACAAATACTGTATTCGAACCAGCAACAAGAATCCGACCACATGAAAATATTTTGTGGAAAGAAAGGACAGGCTGTATCCAAGGTACAGAGGAAGGGCATTGAACCAACTGTCAGGGTATAATAAATAGTCAGTGGACCCCTGGATCAATTTTGTAGTCCAAGAAACAGATCTGGAAGTCTCTGGATGATGATTTCATGCAGATCTTCCTGTTTTACACAACCTCTACACATAACAGAGCTCCTGTGTTGCCCAACTCAAAGTCCGGGGATCTGCTGATGGACAGACAGAAGGATTCTGAATAATTGAGGACCCCAGGAGCAGGTTGAAAGCATAACAATGCATTCAGGGTATTTGGCTATACTTTAAATTCTAGGCATTTCCAACCATATACAAGGCATATTCACATAACACAGACAGGCACTGGACCACAATTTAGACCATTTTCAAGTCCTCTTCTTTAGCTCCTGTTAATGTGGACTCTCTCCATTCTTGAGTAAACGTAGTATACTTAGTATACTTTCTGAGTTTCATGTATACTTATAGTCTACTACATTTTCTCATGAGTGCAAAATATGAAACTGTTTCAGAGCATCTGGTTAGAGATACCACAATAGTCAAATGCACACATTACTATGAACAATATTTTGTGTAGTGACAGATATTGACGGAGGGAAAGGGACTAAAGGTCTAATGGATACATGGATGAACCAAAACACTTTATAAAATACAATTAAGTTACAGGAAGATGCCCAGCAAACTTTGTAACAATAAAGAGATGTGATGTTAATGTGGGCTTGTGGCAGTGCTGAAAAGCAGTACCAAAATTATAGTTGGGACAATGTCCATAATCCTTTATGCAACAGCTCCTAACTGCATTCTTTTGTTAAAGGATGAGGCTGGTAGTGTTGTGTATTTTTTTTTTATTGTCATCAAATCCCATGAAAAGGCTGTGTAACCAAAGCCTGATATATCTTATTCATCTGTGCCACAGAGCTCCATTGTTGTCCAAAATCTATTAAAACATGAATGAGCCACACTGCTGCACTGGGTGATGATCTATTTCACTACAATGAGCACGGAGTCGATCCCACCTACCCCGTCCAGCTGCTGTAAATACTCGCTAGCGCACCAAATCTGCAGCTGAAAATAGTCCCCAACAAATACACTATTTACTCCTGTTTGAGTAACGTTTCCTAAAAACTACAGTGCCCAGCTGGTTTAGGAAATTTTGCCTCTTTAAAAAAATAAAAGTATATACTTACGACCCAGTTTTAAAGATTTACGTCTTCAGTAAAAAACAATGAGCTTGGAACTGAGAGCTGTAGACAGGCTGGGGAAGTTGTAAAGTATTGATAGACGAACTAACGCATTGTTGGTTTTGGTCTTTTCATTGGATTTGTTAAGAAAAAACCTAAAATATAGAATATCGCCAGCCTTGTCTTTTAAATGACAACCTAACTACTTTTCAGTTTAAACATCTCTCAAACATGAATGTTTTATCGCACCACAAACTCACCTCGTGAGAATTTTGTAGTCATTTGACTCGACATTGAACTTCATACTGTCAAACTCTTGCTGGGTATGAAGAGATGCAGAGAGGGAGAGAGAAATGCCTCAGGATATGACCAAAAATTCTCCTCACGATGTATCTTTGAGCTACACATTTGCCCCCTTTGTTAGTCTGTCCATAACCTATAGGTCATCTAAGAGTGAAGGCTAGCGTGGAGATGTGAAGAAACGAGACGAGCAACACCTCGCTGTGGTGCTGACGCACACTCCCTGCTCCCCTCAGCTGTCCAAACAACACACTGAAGAGAGCGAGAAAGACGGAAGAGAGGGAGATGGAGACGACAGACAACTGGTAGAGGATAAAGTTAGTTAAGACACAGAGGCATCAAAGCTAAGGTCAAGAGAAAGGTGAAGGCAATGACAGATAAATAGATAAAGCATGACAGGGAGATAGGTGTGAGATGCACTGACAGAGTATTTTGGAGAGAGAGAGGGCTGGAGATGACTCAGGAAGGGTCATCTCAGACTGGTCACATCAGGTTTGGGTGATGCTTTCTATGATCTGGGCTGATGCTTTACGGGTAGAGGATGACAACAAGAGGGTGAAATGTCAGGCATCAGCTCAGACACTAAGGCGTTTTATCTATTTTTTAAAGCGTGGGACGTCTGCTCGGATTCAGTATTTTTCTGTTTCTACGTGACTGTACACAAGGAGACTTTCATTAGCAGTACACACACGTTGGCTTTGCAAGAGGAGACATCAGTTTTGTTTGTTGTATAAACATCCCAAATATGCACGGGGTATGCCATTTTTCATATTCAATCTGTGGTTATGTATATTCACACTGCAGAGCTAGGTGCAAAAATGAATAGATCCTACTCTTTTAATTGAGTCCTTTGTGACACTAATATCCAAAACTGCAGTGTTCTCACCACAGTCTGAGAAGAGTTCAATTGCAGACAGTGAATCACTTCAATACATTAAACCTAATGCAGTTTAAGAGATCTTAATTAAGTGACTCAATGGCAGGAAGCATTAAGCTTCTTTTATAGGCATCAGCATATAACCCAACCCCTTCATTTGCAGATTGCGAGACTTAATTTGATCCAATAAACTCCCCAGTGTTGTGAAGTATCCTGCAGACTACAGAATATAATATAAAAAAGATCTGGGAGCTCTAGCCGGAAAAGTAATGAGTGCCACACAGGAACATGTGAACAGAATGACAAGCTGCAGTGAGTTTATATTGTGCGTATCAATCATTTCCTCACACTGCAATCAGTGGCTGGAGCTTTCAAGTCTCACAGTTAAGATTTCCTGCAACATCTCATTTCAGTGAGGGAGCGCCATTGGCGTAATACTTCCCTACAAGTCAGTTACTTGCCTCAAACGTGGTTCTTCAGCAAACAAATCTATCCAAGTTCCTGTTTGAAGTGGCCTGATATGGCTAAATAAGCAGCTCCCTGGAAACCAAACAAAAAGCAAAACTTTGGTTCTTGACAATGCAGTAATGTTTCCTCAATGTTGATGGTTACTGTTTCCTATCACAACTTATTCTGAGGCACCAGCTACAATAATCAGCTACATATAAGCTACAGTAGGTAACTAAGTAAGTTTTCATTGTCCAGGTGCTGAGTCTAAAAACAAACAAACTGATTTCTACCTGCCAAGGACTCACAGCACTGTTGAGTGCTCCCTTTGAAATTTCTATCTAATTACATTAGAAAAAGTACAATGCTTAAAGCCAGTATTGGCTCTTGGTCTTGGTTTTAATACTTCTGTACCTGTTGAAGAGGCAATTTGGGCCTGAAACAATGCTCTGTTTCTCATGTAATAAAACAGAAAGTTTAGAGGGAGCGTTCAAAAGTTTTGCGAGTTCTTGGGAGGCAGAAATGAAGCAATAAGGCCATTACATTTTTATAATACTGCTGCCATACCTTGTTAACATACAGTAGTCATCCATGTAGTCTCCATCTGCAGTGGCATGTTTCAGAACTTTATGATGAGTTATTATTTGTTTCATAGGCTTGAACAGATGATGCTGGACTGGCTTAAACACTACATGAAAAAAGCCACAGAATTATATTTCAGCCATCTGGTTCAATTGGGGTCCACTTATTCAACTCATTGTTTAAAGTTCACTAAAAAATGTATGTAGCTCGTCCGAGAGTCACCAAAAGTAGCGCATGAAAGTACAAATTCAGACAATAGTGCATACACAGTATTATGTGTAATGCCAAAGGGGTAAATTAAAGTATGGTGCTATTTAAATTTTCCAATTAAAAAGATGATCATATAAAGATAATATAAGGCATTAGAACTGTGAGGTAAGTCAGCCTAAAGGCTCCTAAAATCATGTCACAACTGCATTTTCCATTTAGGTCAAATGATGATTGGAGTTCTGAAAACTAGTTTATAAACTGCAGTCAAATATGCTGATGATATTGCTCTGTTGTATTTACACCCCCGACACTATCTTAGTAATGGTAATAATAACATATGTTCTTTTGTAGCTTCTCAACAGTGAGTTTGATATTTTTCTCATATGACATCAGTATAATATTATATATGATGGGGACTATAAGTCTGTGCATTCTGTTCAGAGTTTCTCCAGCTAATGGGGAAGAGATCGGTCTGTCACAGGTGCTGAACAGAGTAGGCAGAATATTGATAAAACACCAGGATAACACTCAGCCCGGTGTTACTGGCCTTTACTACTAGTCTACCACTGAGAAACTAGAGGCCATCAAAGACAGTAATCCAAACAGTATCACTTCAGTTCCAAGGAGAGCGCACGGCACAGAGAAAGTATGTAGAAATAAATACGAATGCACTTAAGACGTAGACTTTAACGAACCCAATTATTTAACCAGTGATTGAGTAGATCACTCAGAAAATCATAGGGTCTGTCAAACTGTCAGTCGTGATGAAGCAAATCACTGCAATAAAATGGGAAGGTGTTGAATTTATACCACCTGTCAGTTCCTTTTGACATATTATTCATGAGACTGATCTCCTGGACAATAAGTAATTATATTCTGGAATGATGCACCTGCAATTTGTGTACAGATTATTTTTGGAGCCCTGCTAGTCGGCTCGTGTTGTCTTAAAAAGTTCCATATAAATTACTGCTTACTGGTACTTGACCTAATTTAAGCCACTTTTGTGATAGTGTTTAATAATTAAAATAAATTATGATTGCCTTATGTTAAAGGAGTAGTTTGACATTTTGGAAAAATATGCTTGATTGCTTTCTTGCAGCGAGTTGGATGGCAAGATTGATGCAGCTCTCTAAATATGAATCTACAGCTACAGGGGAGACTCCAGGAAGTCACTGCGCCCGGCCAAGAAATAGTCTGGCACATAACCCCCTGTAAAACCTGTGCTGGTAGGCGGATTTTGTTACCTTTGGACAGAGGCAGAGTAGCTGTTTCCCCCTGTTTTCAGTCTATACTAAGCTAAGCTAAGCTAACCAGCTACTGGGTATAGCTTCATATCTAGATGGCGGATGTGAGAGGTGTATCAACTTTCTCATCGAACTCTAGAAAAAAAAAAAAAAGGAATAAGCATATTTCCGAAAATGTCAAACTGTTCCTTTAATGTTTAAGTCCTCTTCCATATACATTACTTTGTGTAATCCCTCTTTGCACAATGTTTGTTACTGCTGTTCACAACTCTGCATTGGGCCCTTACAAAGCAATGAAGGCTCTGACAGACCCTGCTTCATTAACTTCAAGATTCATGTTAATCACTAACCCTGAGGTGTGTGTGTGGAACTAAGCAGTGAGAGCTGTACAGTAGCTGTGGATCACTCAGAAAATCACAGGTAATTATCTGAGAAGTTGCAAATGGACAAATGGAGTTTATGGAGCAATAATAATGTTTTATGTCCCTTGATGCCCTTTAACTTTCCACTTTTGCAACAGTTTTCGCAGAACAGCTCTCATTTACTCTCAGCGAACATACAGTACAAAGCACCATGTATTCATGAGATAAAAAGATGATTCAGTGTAAACTTACCCATAATTCCTGCGTTTTTCCGTGCAGCTTCCTGACATCCAGCTCAGGCGTCTTGGCTGTGAGCGCCGCTGATCATTGATGGGACAAACACACACCAGCTGCTACTTGTATCTGTACAGCATTTTTAGTCTTCAACTCGCCTCAACTCACAGTTTCCATAGTAACGGGCTGGGAGGAATTGAAGACTGAAAAAGACATACAGGACATTTGGTGTTCCTTTCTCCCATTTTCGCTCTCTCTCTCTCACGCCGTCATGAGGTAGATGATGTGTAGGCTAAAATGTCCCTGTAAGGTCAGTCAGCTGCTGTGGGGGTAAGATGGAACAGAGTGCAATGGAGGCTCTCGTACCTCCAGATGACAGAACAACATCTGGAATAGGGTGTAACGTTGATTTGTTGTTGATTTCCCACTTCACAATAAAATAACTCTTGACAGGAACTCTGTGAGGAAAGTTTAAGCTTCAAAGTATTACACTTGAATGGCTTTGGAAACTGATAAGATTTACTCTCCAATATACGGTACTGTATATAATTCTCTGTATAGTACACAAAATCCCTCCAAGTCTGAAGGGAATGTTTTCTAAACCCTTACACAGCATTTTGTGCTTCACTTAATGCAACAGAATGAGATGATGAAGATTACATTGAGGGGAAAAGTTTTATCAGCCGGCCCCAGTGGGAGCAGGGGACAATTTTGGTTATCTTCTGTTATTTTTTTTCTCACCATGATGAACTGTGTTTCAGAAAGGAACAAAACATCTTTAATCCTAAGTGTAAATATATTGTTTTGTACCAAGAATTTTTACTTGAGGGAGGACCGTGATAAGTATAAAGTACAAAGTAGAATTTGAGGAGTTAAGTTCCAGACCCCTATACATCCAAAATATAAATCCTAAATCAAAGTAATAGGCTTTCAATGTCTTAAACAATAAGGCGTTCAGTCTGTGGAGGTAATATTGTCATCTGTCACCCAAGGACAAAAGTTACCTGCAGGTACCTTTTGCTTTGGATTTATGTTATTAATCATTTTATAGTAGGTCTAAAGTTCTTAACATCTCATTTAGGAAGCTCACATGTGCTCATATATGCTCATATGAGTGAATGCAGTGATAAGCTTATGTACTCTTTTATAAGTTGGATGTTAAAAATCCTGCAACAAATAAGATGCCGTGAAACAAAAAAAAAAACATTGAAAGGGACACAAAAGTTTAGAAGAAGTTTAATTCTGGCCTTATTTTCCTAGTTTTTCCATGATGTGAATTCTGTTCAGATTTCAGTCCCTTTCTTCACTGTAGAGCTCAGTGCTGTTCTCCTAAACACACCCACAGAGCCAGGACAATCTCCTGCAGTCAAACCCAAAATCTAATTTCTGATTACCCATTGCTTAAAACTTGTGTATGTTGCAGCATAAGGTAGCTGACATGTACTGTCGACTGCTTTCTGTAAGTATGCTGATGCTGCGTTCACATCATATAGGACGTTCTGTAAATACAATCTGTCGACAGGGGAAAATGTTTGTGTCATCTTCCTCGTGGGAATTACAAGTAGGATCTGTGGACATTTTTGCAGCTGCTGTTATCACACACGTAGGAAAGTGGCTGTATAAACATGGGCAGAAGGCATATAGTAGCTCTATACTCACTGAGGTTGGCAAGTCATTATAGAAATAATGGTAAATAACTGCTGTAGTGAACTTGTGTTTGGTTTAATAAATATACATATAATATAGAATTATATATCGATGATTAATGCTTGCTTTAATACTAAATCAAAACAAACCTGAATACAACACAAAGACAGCAAGCAAAGTAAATGAGGAAGTGTGTAAACATGAGGGCTGGATTAACCCACAAGGGGGGGCCTCTGGGCAAAGATTAGCTGCGGGCCCCTATTGACCTCCATTTCTCCCAACCTCTGTGCATTGTGTATGCATTAGTTAATAATAAGTGATTAGTCTGTGGTAATTTGACACATTTTTAAGACTATGCACCAGGTAAGCACAGGAAAAACGGAAATAATAAAACTAGATTTTAACTCGGGGCCACTCTACAAAAGAGGGCCTCAAAATTAGGTAATAATATGGATGTCAACTAAAAGCCCTTATTGTTGCAGTTTATATTGTGCTTTTGTGGTGCATATAGTAATACCAAACACATTTAGTGTTGGAGCCATTTCAATGGTGGCCTTTGGTTGGCGCTGTGGACATCTTTTTAGTCTATTTAAGCGTAGCACTAATTGATACAGGTGTGGCGCACAACGAGGTCGATGGTTTTTTTGACCGTAAGGCACGGTAAAGATTTATGTTTATTAGTTTGAGAAACATGTTTTGGAAACATTGAAAATAAATGGATTGGTATATCCAACGTAAGATTTTGTCTGTTGGACATTTTTTTTGGTGACTACAGAAGACAAAGAGCCTATATCGGAGCACGCCATCTACACCGAGCCACGTGTACAAAAACAGGCCAAAGCAAACTGTGCGTCAACATTAAGTCAAAAATCCCTCCTCTGTACGAGTTTGCACAGCAAGTAAAAGTGGTGCGGAGCTGACTGGGTTGTCGGTCACTAACAGAGCCAAACGGAGAGACCCCGGGCGGAGGTCGGAACCGGGCAGCGGACCACGCATTGGCAAGTGTGGGCAGCTGGGCGCAGAGACGGACGGCGGAGGTCGGAACCAGGAACCAGGTGGTGCAGGAGATCGGACACTTCAGTGCATCGACGCAGCGGCGGACAGGTGCGGACGGAGATCGGACACTTCAGTGCAGCGGCGGACAGCGGAGGAAGTTTCTTTTGGACAAAGGCCAAGGGATAAAAGGTAACTGGTAGCGCTACCATAAAAAGTACATGGCCATTAAAAATGTGTGCACACAAAATAACTATTAGAGAGATCCCAATGCATTGGTGTTTTAGCCACAAAGTACAACTTACGTTAACAAAGTGTACACAAAGACAGTGCAATTAAATGCTTTATTTTTATTGTAAATGTTTGAATGAAAAGAGGTTTATGTGTGGTTGAAAACAAAGGGTAAAATGGATGATAATCAGGATGATAATCAGGTTGATAAGGGTAAGGTGTGTGAAAAGGCAACACTGACTGACTTGGTAGGAGTGTCTGCTGACGCTCAAACTGACAAAGTGGGAGCAGTGTCTGTCAAACGATCAGTAAAACTTACTGCAAAGGCAGTGGTTTCTAAAATAAGTGATTTAGAGAAGCTAAGAAAATCTAAACTAAATAAAGCTGCCGATTTAAAAAGGACAGTTCAAGAGTTGGTGTGCATGTCTGGTTGTGAAACTGAAATAAAAAGCAACTTCAGCAAATATTGATTAATGACGCAAAGGATGCACATAATACTCTGCTTGAGTTGTTACCTGTGGAAGAAAGGGAAAATCATGAAATTTGGTTTAAGGCAAAACTTTTGGGTGTAAATGAATTTTCCCACAATGTCATGAAATGTTTGTGTGCAAGTGATGGAGCTGCTGAAAATGTTGGTGGAAACGTCTGTGACGATCAAATAAAGCCAACGGACAGTGTGTCTAATGTTGGATCAGTAATATCAAGCATATCAATTAAAAGTCGTAGCAGTTCAAGATCAAGCCGCTCAAGCAAATCCTCGGTTGCAATTGCGCGTGTACAAGCCGAAGCCAAGAGAGCCGCGCTGCTGGCCCTTTGCCAGAAGGGAGGCTTTCATCTAACACAGTGGATCAGCAACAGTCGTGAAGTCCTGCAAACAATACCTGAGAGGGGCCGCTCTAAAAATGTGAGTGAGCTCAATCTGGACAGGGACCAACTCCCAATGGAAAGAGCCTTAGGGCTACAATGGTGTATGGAAAGTGACATGTTCAACTTCCACATAGACTGCAAAGAAAGGATGCACTCGACGTGGGATTTTATCAGTTGTCAGTTCAGTGTATGATCCCTTAGGGTACCTTTCACCAATTACTCTTCCAGCCAAGCACATTTTACAAGAGCTGTGCAGAAAGAACTATGGCTGGGATGAAGAAATTCCTCAAGTCCTAAGACAGCAATGGGTCAAGTGGTTGACCAACCTGAAAGGGCTTGCAATGTTCCGAGGGAGCAGGTGCTTGAAACCAAATACCTTTGGACCACCTGTGCAGGCCCAGTTGCACCACTTTGCTGATGCCAGTGAAGGAGGATATGGCACAGTAACATACCTGAGGTTACAGGCAATGTACATGTTTCTTTCCTTGTTGGAAAAGCCAGAGTGGCACCACTTAAACCAGTAACTATTCCACGTTTGGAGTTCACTGCCGCTGTCTTGGCTGTTCGGATAGACAAGATGGTAAAAGCAGAATTGCAGCTTAATTTGGAAGAATCCTGTTTCTGGACTGACAGCAGCACAGTCCTGAAATTATCAGTAATGAGAACAAGAGATTTCGAACATTTGTCGCCAACAGAATATCTGTCATTAGGGAAGCATCAAACACTGCACAATGGCAGTATATTCACACATCACAAAATCCTGCAGACGATGCGTCTAGAGGAATGACGGTCCACAAGCTTCTGAACAATAAGACATGGTTAACAGGGCCAGAATTCTTGTGGAAAGCAAAGGAAACATGGATGCACTGCAAAGTAGATTCAACTATTGGTGAAAACGATCCAGAGGTCAAAAGGGAAATCTTTGCAAATGCAATTGGTGTACAGAACAGCAGTGCAACCAACCAGTTCATCATGTATCACTCGGATTGGAAGAAACTGAAAACTGCAGTTGCATGGATATTGAGAGTAAAGAAGGCTCTATTGGAGCTGAGCCAAAAAAGGAAGCAACTTCTGTTTGATGTCTCTGCAGAGCTGAGATACGTTGACCAGGAGATGTTGAAAGCCAGAGGCTCATTGGGACAAAGTTTGTCAACTGACGATCTGTCTATGGCAGAAAACACTATTATCCAGTTTTGCCAAAGGGAAAGATTTAACAGCGAGATTTGTGCACTGTTAGCTGGAAAACATGTAAAAAGGAATAGTCCCATCTACAGGCTGAACCCTATTCTAGAGGATGGACTGCTGAGAGTAGGCGGAAGGCTGTCTAGGACTGCAATGCCTAAAGAAAGCAAACACCCAATCATCCTGTCAAAAGATCAGCACGTCTCCATGTTAATTCTTAAACACATTCAAGAGCAGATAAGGCATGGTGGGAGGAATTACATCCTCTCTAGATTGAGAGAAAGGTACTGGATCACTCATGCCAATGCAGCTGCTAGGAAAATCTTGTCAAGTTGTGCCTTTTGCAAACGTCACAAAGGAAAAATGTGTGACCAAAAGATGGCTGACCTTCCCAAAGAAAGAACAACTTCAGATTTGCCTCCATTCACCAATGTTGGGGTGGATTATTTTGGACCCATTGAAGTAAAGAAAGGACGTTCCTATGTGAAACGCTATGGAGTAATTTTTACGTGTATGGCAAGCAGGGCAGTTAATTTGGAGGTGGCACATTCACTGAACACAGACTCGTGCATCAGTGCCATTTGTCGATTTATGTGCCGAAGAGGACTTGTCTCACTTTCGCTCAGATAATGGCACAAATTTCACAGGAGCAGAGACGGAGCTGAAAAGAGCAATTGCAGAAATGAACAATGGGACTATTGAGAAAGCTTTACTGCATGATGACATCAAATGGAGTTTCAACCCACCAACAGCTTCACATCACGGTGGTGCTTGGGAAAGCATGATCAGGCTGATTAGAAGGGTGCTGATATCTGTTTTTTATCAACAAACCTTAACTGATGAAGCCTTGGTCACTGTCTTGTGTGAAGCTGAAGCAATCTTGAATGACCGACCCATTACAAAGGTCTCAGAGGACCCTAACGACCTGTAACCTCTGACGCCAAACCATCTTCTCACATTGAAAAGGAAACCCATTTTGCCTCCAGGCCTATTTGATCGAAAGGACCAGTATGCAAGAAGAAGATGGAAACAAGCGCAGTACATTTCAGATTTATTCTGGAAGAGATGGTCCAAAGAATATCTTGCGGCATTACAGGAAAGGCAAAAATGGAACGAAACGAAACGCAATCTTTCAATAGGGGACATTGTTTTGATCGCAGATGCCACTGCCCCACGAAATTCTTGGATGATTGGAAAGGTAATAAAAATCTTCCCTGACAAATCAGGCATGGTCAGATCCAAACAAAGACCAATGTTATTGAAAGACCAGTGACAAAACTATGTCTCTTGGTAGAAAATGGTTAACGGGCAGTATAAATTGGACATGTTAATCCAACTCTAAAAAAAAAAAAAAAAAACGTATTTTGTTAAGTAATTCTTCATTTTGAAAGTGACTTCATTTATTTCATTTTGAATTTGATTTTTATGGCTCCATGTGTATACATAATTGTTATGTCATGTACAGCCATGAACAATTAGGGGCCGGTTGTGTTGGAGCCATTTCAATGGTGGCCTTTGGTTGGCGCTGTGGACATCTTTTTAGTCTATTTAAGCGTAGCACTAATTGATACAGGTGTGGCGCACAACGAGGTCGATGGTTTTTTGACCGTAAGGCACGGTAAAGATTTATGTTTATTAGTTTGAGAAACATGTTTTGGAAACATTGAAAATAAATGGATTGGGATATCCAACGTAAGATTTTGTCTGTTGGACATTTTTTTTGGTGACTACAGAAGACAAAGAGCCTATATCGGAGCACGCCATCTACACCGAGCCACGTGTACAAAAACAGGCCAAAGCAAACTGTGCGTCAACATTTAGAGTTTATCAGATTATCACAAACACCCCCAAGGCAGTGGTTCCCAACCTTTTTGGCTTGTGACCCCTTTGAATGAAGGGTGGACTTGTGACCCCAATCACAGGTTATAGCATCAGTTTGGACTTGAGCTGACAACAGTTAAACCAAAGAGTGAGTTTTTTCCCCCTTAATGCATTATACCATTTGAATGATTTTAGCCTGAAGGCCATAATTTCACAAGAAATCAAAGAACAAAAGTAATTTTATGTAACAGAAATATTTGTGTTAACCAACTGGTGTGCCCTCAGATTTGTCTCAACCCCCACATTTAGAACCACAAGTAACGGTCTAGGACCCCGAGGCAGTTGCCTGGTAGTTGGTGATCCAGCCTCGGTAAACAATGTATTCGTATTAAATGAGCGATTAAAGCTAGAATGTTGTGATCATTTATCAAAGTTATTAACAAACCTGTTTTGAAATAATATGTTTGAATCACTTTTAGGACTCAACTGTTGCAGCTGCTCCAGCAGCAAACTGCAGCTTCTATGTTTAGAGCTCTACAGTGAAACAAGTGATTTAAATGCAATCAAACATTGTGATAGAAAGCACCAGGGAGTTAGGGCCTAGTTAAAAGTAACAGGAATTATCATTTAAACAATACCAGCCCTCTAAGAATATCCTTTTGGGGCAAAACATCAGTATTGCTACTTGTTAGGCAGTGTGTCTCATTAAATCTGATTTAAATTCACTTAAATTAAATTCATTTAAAGACCTTTGCTGGAAATAGCCTAATCCAATTTTTTAGGAAAGAGAATCTCTGATCTATTTCAAGAATTGCTCTGGACTCTTAGCTCTGTCTTGGCAGAACCTGAAATTGTAAAATAAAAAGGCTCCAACTGAATGAGTCAACAAAAACATGCTCGTGGATTTAATTAAATAACACAAACAAGCGACAGTTGCATGATAAATGTGGCACCACTTTTAAGGTCTGCTGTGATTAATTATTTGGATACAAAGGCTTTGTGTCCCCTAGTCCTTAATTAATCATTTAGTATGTATGTACAGCTAGTTTATAATCAGATGTGGTTCTCCACATGTTGGCCACTAGAGGCATAACACGAGGAATGACTAATGAAACATGTCTGATGTTGGGAGTTCACTTACCAACCCTGACTGCCTTTTGGCTTTCATCCTGTCTCCTGTCTCTCTGGCCCTCAAGCCAAAAAGGCACAAGCGGGGCCCGCGCTGTCTAGTTTAGTAGCTGACAGCCGAAAAAGTTTCTGTCTTTTCCTTTCAACTTGTGACAGATGGACAGTCATGTCTTCCACTGTTGTATTGAACTTTCAGGTGTATGTGACCTCAAATTTAGAGGCCCTGAAAATGTATTATATATCTTAATCAGCGTCTTAATATAAGTAATGGGATCCTACATGAACACACCATATTCTGCCAAAGTTAGAACAGTTAAGGTTATTTCACATTTGAGGTTGTTTTTTTCCTTTTTTTTTTTAGCGTGGCAATTGGTTTGAAGTGGGCGGGACTGAGTGAGAACAAGGTGATATCATGTATTTCCGTGCAAATCTGATCAAACCAGACCCACACAGTCCTGATGACACAGATTATTATTATTCACTTTCTGGTGGATAATTAGATTAGATTAGATTAAATATAAGGCTACAGCCAGCAGCCGGTTAATTTATCTTAACACAAAAGGGGTAACAGCTAGCCTGGCTTTGTTCGAAGGTAATGAAATCCACCTACCAGCATCTCTAAAGCTCATTAATTTACACATTATATCTCATTTGTTTAATCAATACAAAAGCAAATGTGAAAATGACAGTTTGCAGTGAGCAGTAACTTCCTGGAGTCTCCGCTTGCTGATAAGCTAAGCTAACTGGCTGCTTACTGTAGCCTTATGTTTAACAGATGTGAGAGTGGTATCGATCTTCTCATCTAACTCCACCAGAAAGCGAATAAGCATATTTTCCAAAATTGTCAGTTTTCTTTTAATACTTCAAATGTTTGATTTGAAACCAAGTTTTCAAATATTAATATTATTCAAGCATCACATATTATGGGAACACAAATTAGAAAAAAAACCCTTTACATTCAGCAGTTATAGTGATCCTAGAAACCTAATATGAAAATAAAGTGAGGTAAGATGGGCATGTGACACAGGCTCATTGTGTCAGTTTTTATTTACCTCCTCACAGGCAACTTAAAATTAAATATACAAAGTAGTAGAGCAAATAAACATAATACGAGTCCCAGGCCACTTATAACAACAACCTCAAAATAGGAGCTCCCAATTAAAGATAACTCCCAAAGTGATTCATCATATTGTCTAAAGTGGGCATGGGCCAAGGTTAATTGAGACCTACTGTGAGTTTAATTAACAACACTTAAGACGATGAGTGCTTTCATGACCTTGCAAACACCCCGTCTGGTTTGACAAGCAGTCGGTAAGTACCAGGAATTGGTTAGAATCACATGAAAGGCTTGGGTTAGGTTTACAGAATATATTAGATTTGTCCAACGTGGCCTGAGATACACAGAAATGCAAACTTGGAAAAGACGGAGTAGAAGAAGAGGACACAGGCAGACTCCTCTCCCTTCTTATTGAATTATTGATGTCATTAGATATCTGATTGTTGGAGCCTGTGACGCTTCTTGATACACTCCATCATACCAATGTTCAAAAGTAACGTTATCTTTTCAGTGTGAAATGCAGCGTTTTTCTTCAACTCTGTAACAAATAGCTGGATTCAAATGTGAAAAACCACCTTCTTATTCATTCATCATCCGCACACAAGTACATCATTTTGATTATTCAGTGTCAAGAAGGCACCGTAATAACATCAGATAGGATTCTAAAACAATGACTCATTTCCATTATATCAAACCACCGTGAAAACAGTCGAGATGACTGGCCTCAGTAGGCGAGATGACCTCTATCTGCCGCTTCGTGACAGTGAAAGATAAAAGGCACTGACCTCAGCCATTAGCCCTCCCTCCCACACTCACCTGTTTATTCATGAAGACATAGATGACTGGGTTGATCACAGTGCTCATCTTGGCCAGGAGTGAGGGGATGATGCTGGCCTCGGGCGTGACCAGGCCCGGTGGCCCGAAGGTGGCCAGCAGGGCCATGATGCCGTACGGCAGCCAGCAAAATAGGTAGCAGACCACCATAACTACCACCATGAATAACACGTGCTGCTCACGTTTCCTGCTCATCAATGCATTGATCCCGCTGACCTGGAGACAGTGAGGGAAAGAGAGGGAGATGAGAAATAAGACTTTAATGAGCCAGCAATCTCCTGTGATGACACAGTGTGTTCAGACATATAGGTTTTTGACTTTTGCTGCCACCAGGCATCCAAATGTTCCCCTATGGGAGAGAGCAGTTAAAGAGGAGGAGAGGAGTCTAGGACATAAAGAGCAGGAGCAACAGAATAGAGTGCAGGTCAGACGGGGTAGAGTGAGAGATTGAAAGGCGTACAGAGAGCCGCCTCCCTGTACGCCTTTCAGAGAGCAGGGAACAGACAGAAGAGGAGGCAGAGAAACTCATCTCAACATCTACAGAAGGACTCTAATCAGTGAGGAGACAGAGGCAATAGAAGAAGAAAATGACAGAGCGTGATTTGTTATCGCTGATGTGGATTTACTGGAAATCTTGGCCTCAAACACAAACATTAAGTGGTGCAAACATAGTAAAAAACACAAACAGTCTAGTTCTCATAAATCAAAGGATAATTCCAGAGTATTCCAATTTGGGTTTTATTTTTGTAATTTTGGCCAGCATTCCCATTGGTAATAAGATTATACTCAACAAGTTAAAGCAATAGATTGACATTTGGGGTAAATACACACAAATTGATGCTATTCTCATATCTGTTTGTTAAATATAAGTACAGCCAGCAGCTGGTTAGCTTAGCTTAGCAGAAAGACCAGAAACAGATTTTGTTACCCAAATTAAGGTAATAAAATCTGGCTACCAGCACCTCTAAAGCTCACTAGCTAACACGTTATATATCTCGAGTGCGCAAACACTCTGTCACACACACTGACATGTGCACACACATCGAGAAGATGAACCGCGACATCTGAAAGCAGTGTACCTGTCGCGGCTGTCAGGCAGTTACAATGGCGTTCCGAAGAGGTGGTGGGATTTTGCACTTTCTGGTGTCACAGTCAGCCACACCGGCAAAACGTATGGCGGAAGAGACGGGGACAAAGACGGGGACTAACTCCAACAATGCTTTTATAATTGGGGCGGCCAGCATTTACTTCACTAAAATGAAGTCAGATGATTATACTTTTTCTTTTTCTTTTCTTTTTTTTTTTTTAAACCCAGCTTAGCCAAACTTATTTGGAAGAGAAAACAAATGTGAATGGTAAAATTAATACCCAAACTGTCTGTTGTAAATATCCATCACAGTTTTGTGCTCACACAGTTTTTCCTGTGAAATGATGAGCGACATTATCTGGCTAAGCTCTCAGCTCGTTTACAACCTGTATGATAGTCTGACTGTACTCCTGTCATAACTGATGGAAATGATGGACGAAACTATGAAAATTATACCCAAGTTGTAATAAACTGATACTAATCTTTGGCAAAATGATTTTAACAAACATATACATATTACACGTGCATGCAGTCATGTTCTGACCGTTACACACATGAACATGGACACACTGACACCTTCACTCTCAACAAACTTGAGCATTTCTCCATTTGTATTTCTGCCTGATGGCCACATGTCAACAGCTGTCACTCAATTTCATCGCCATGGAGACATACACTGACAGGGAACCACTTTAAAAAAGACTTCAGCAGTGGCAGGTTTTTTTTGGTAAGGGAAGTGAAGTGAGGTGGTGGTATTGTAAGAAAGTAGATATACTGTGCACATAGTTGCACATATATAAGTAAATGCAGCAGAAAAACAACACGGCTTAAACGGAGCCAAAAAAAAAAAAGAGAGAAAATAGTCCAGTGATCAGTCATCATCACACTCATGACAGCTAATCATGAAGAAAAATATTCTTCACTCTGCTCTGTCTCAGTCTCTGCTACCCACTTAATGAAACCTCCATATTTGCATACGTCTACACTATATATAGATATTTTCATTTTAGCAGATGCTACATGCGTGGCGTATACATGTTTTTGCAAGCTGTAAGGGTCTTTAAAATATGATACAGTATATTTAGGTGCTCTTCTGCATTGTTCAGTTCACATTATCCTGACCGTGCTGTATTCCTGCAGACACCCGTGCCGTCACTCACACTGCGGCATTTGCATGAATATGCACATTAATATGGCACTCAGCTTTCACAAGACAGTCAGTGTTTGCATTACTGCAACAATATGACACAGAGCAAATAAATGCTTTTCCGTTGTGGCAGACTAATCAAGCCATGCCAGTGATTGACAGACTCTTTACATTTAGCTCATTTACCCCCCAAGAGGCTTCCGCAACTCTGCAAATTGGAATTTAGGGTGTGTTCATACAAAACATGTTTAGACCATTTTAATCAAACTCTGAAGTGTAGTACTCGCTTAGTTTAGTTTCTTTCAGGCAAAATGTGTCATGGTTTGTCAGGAGCTTCCAGCTTAGCATTTTTTTTTTTTTTTTGATAATGGGTCCTTCATTTCAGAGATAGACAAAAGCAGTCTTCTCATTTCTGGCCAACAAACATACTGACAAATGACAAATGAGGGTAGTAGATTTTATCAGCTGTAGCAGGCATGAGTTGGTTTAAAAAGCCATCTGTTTGTTTGTTTGTTATATTTTAAGGTGACTCCAGTAAAAGGGGTCAAAAATATGTACTTACTGGCTATGTTGTGCTAGAAAGGTAAAGCTGCATGTCATAGGCAAAAGGTCAACATCCTCACCAGTTGATCATCCAAGTGTAGAGCTAGTTTGTCATAATATTACAAGTATGATAAGGAAAAATGTAAGATCACACTGTTACTTTGCTCTAAAATAACCCAGTTTTGCTGCTTAGCTTTCTGGGACAAGGCAGAGGTATGATGGTTATGAGATGTATGGTTTATTTAATAATAATAATAATAATAATTATTATTATTATTATTATTATTATTATTATTATACAGTATGTTTGTTTCATTTTGACATTCCAAGAGAAAAGGATGAGGACCAACTAATGTGTTTGGCAAACATAATTCTATCTCTGGTAATGAGTTTGGCAGGGGTTGCTGGAGTGCAAACTTCCCCAAATCTAATAAAGAGCACGACAGAGCCGCTAATGTTAGCCTAAACTCTGATAAAGTAACTATAATAACATAACTGTTTAATCCATTCTTTACTCTTTTGCTCTTGTCTTCTTGGTTTGGAAAGACTAAAAAAAAACTTCTTTATATGCCAAGTATCTCTCTTACCCCCCATGCACAGTTCTTCAACGTGTTTGGGGGAGGGGTCTGGTGAAAAGTAAATTACAGCAAAGAGCAGAGATGAGACCATCACACTGAAGCCACTGGGGCTTAACTGAATTTGTTTTGACTCCTTCTGCCATCAAATCTCTAACTTGGCAGGACAACAGCAGGACAAAAAGTCCAATAAACAAGCTCCTGAGGAGACAATTAGATTTTTGTCTATTTTGTTTGAGTTTATACTGGCCTCTTTCAAACTAACCAAATACAAAAATACCTTTAGATTCCAACAACAGCCAATATGTCCATAAACTGTTAGGTATCCTGCCAAGAGCTGAGTGACAATTCAGTTCCATCTGCACATACAGCAGCTCTCCTGACACAGTGGGTAAGCTTTCCAGGGGTGCACACATTTTTTGTCTTTTTATCGCCTTCTCAAGTTAACTTGAAAGTTTTTAGAACTCATCCTTGTTTAACTGAAAAGGTCACTTGTCATTTTAGCTCAGAAAAAGTTTTTCTTCCAGTTTGGCTCTCTTCCCACACAGCTTTGAAGAATAGGTGGCTAATAGCTTCAATCTTGGCTCTGATTAAATAAATGAAGTGGCAGAGATCACAGACAAATTGAGGAAATGGAGAGTAAGTTCTGAATGATTGCAATCAAAGGCTGGGTGGCTGGTGAAAGGAGCTAGCTTACTAATTGACTGCCCTTACAGAGAAACTGTTTCATATGCTAAACAGCACACCAAAGCCGTGTAATTAATATTTATGTGTTGCATCCATGTGACGGCACAAATCTGCTGCAGCCTTTTGTCAAAATGTTGAAGACTACAAGCTTGGTAATGAGCATCAAAATAACAGTCGGTTTGCGATGATGGATAACATGATGTTGCACTAAGCAGGCAGTGATCTGAGCACAGCAGCCCCTTTCTTTTTAGCTCAGTGTCATGACAGTTTGAAATAGAGTTGTAAATTATGGGCAGTGGTCCAATGTGGCTCTGATGCTTCAGAGAGTGTGGATAGACGGATGGGAACGAATTTGTCAAGAACCCTTTGACGGGAAATCTTTGTCAAGAGAGCATATCTTCACAGCCTTCACTGACTAAATTAAATATCCGATGGGTAATTTTTCCTCCGCAACAACAGAAGGAGCATTGTCTCCTCTCGAGTCCCTGGCGGGCTGTCAGTTATTCAGCCAGATCATCTGGTTAAAATTAGTTTTGAACCAAACTAAAAGCAACAGCCTGGAAATGGAATAAAGTTTAAGGTGTCGGTAAGTTAAGTGGCTTTGTGCTTTCATCATGTCTGTCTGTGTGTGCGCCTCTACTTTGTATGTCCATATTTGTAGTTTGCGAGTACATATTCAAATTGCAAATGTACAGTGTGTATGTATAAAAGTTTTTTTTTTTACCATGGACTTTTTGACTTGTCATAGTACGAAAAGGACAGGTGTTACTAATACCATTAATGATGGCTCTGTTTTATTCAAGTGTCTCAGCAAGCCGTGACAGTGACTATGCTTACATGCACAAAATATTCCGTTTTTTTTGTCCTTATTCTGAAAAAGGCAATATTCCTATTAAGCTGTTTACATGGCTAATGAAAAAGACAATTCCACTAATATTCCTGTAACATGCAGCCGTGCTGTGTTTGACAGGGGTGAATGCCCTAACAATCAGATTTTTTCCACCGATGACAGCCTCCCACTTTCATTTCGTGTTCAACCACCTACTTAAAAAGGTCGGTGTTGCAATATTTGCGCTTATCCAAAAACCTGTTGATATCCAAGTCTTTCATTTCGTTTAAAAGTAGGTGTGGTAGGTGTGTCTCTCCTTCCAACCAGAAATGTGGGCTTTTATTTGTGCATGCATCTCTACCCCAGCCTTGCAAACTGTTGGCTAGTTGGTTTGTTGACAACGCACAGAGCTGACTGTAAACAGGCAAGAGGTCATGTGGCTCAAACTGCGGTAAAAACCACAAATGAAACGCATATTCCGAATGTGCTGTATACATGTCCAAAGAATGCTCCTAAAGCCAGATTAATATCGGCATATCCCACATGTCTTAATCAGAAAATGCCACATTTGGAATAAAGCCTAATTCAGAATATCCAAACGGAATATGCTGTTTACATGACCCATATTAAATTCAGAATATTGTCATATTTGAAATAATAGTAGAAAATTAGTGTGCATGTAAACGTAGTCCGTGAGCCGGCATGCACAATACCAAGACCCTGAAACCGAAGCAGCTAAATGGAATTCAACCATCAGTCATTTTATGAATCAAACCTGTGCTTTTCCCACTGTGACATGTCAAAGTGTCTTTGTAAGCCAGTGTCATATGTATTAAACATTGGATGAAGTATCCAAACACGGCAGCCAATTCTTTCCTATGAAAGCTGCTCACTCAGTGTGTCAAGTTTCCATCCCTTCCTACTTGTGCTCTCTGTTGGCCCACATGATTGACTTGAAAATAATACCTCCTATCGGACCAAATGGTTCAAGTTGTGATGATTTAATGATTGATGATTTAAGAGGCTTTTGAATGTGTGTATTGCAGCAGTTTTACAGCTGTTTTCTCTTGTACTGACGCCCAGTGAGTTATGTGACCTGCAATTTAGACTCTAGGCAACTACACTAAAATCAGGCCTATTCTCGTGGGATTATTTCTGATGCATTGTGGGTGTTCTTTTTGATCAGAAAAGACACACAACTTAAATCATTAGAAAGTACTGGCATAGTCTGGCCAGCAGCAGAAGAAACTGCCAGGCGCATGCAAACTGCAGTGTATAAAAGCTGCCATTACTAAAAGAAACTTGAAGAAGCAGATGGACTGACAGACTATGGATGAGTGTCAGTCAAGGAAACAGCACCATGCTGAATTAACTTCCAGGCCTGCTGCCAGCAATGTAAAGAAGTGTGACATGTAGTGCGTTTGGGAAAACAGGATAAAAAAAAAACCCTGATGCAACTGTATTATGCCTTGGTTAATTAACATCTCTGCTGAAAAGCACACAAATCTCCTTAAATATCAGATCAAGGGGAGAAGAATGCTGCAAAAAAACAACGTTACCTGCTAAGCCCTTATGTGTCACTGCTGCATTTATAAGGCTGCGTGAGTCTGCCTGCCTGAATAGGAAAGATGTGTACAACAGTGATTGTGTGTCTTGTGGGTTTTACTTCTTCCTGCCTGCCTAAATGCTTGCGTTTGTGTGTGTTTTCTGCTACAGACGTTTTGCTCTTCCAGATGACACTGAAGTTGACATTAAGAACCTGCTTACAATATGTGTCAGCCAGGTTGTCCCTCTGTGGAAAAAGACAAGTCACTCTGTGGTCTTGTACTGTCACGCTGACATCTTCTGTAGACATTTCCTGTCTGTGGGCAAAGGCATCTATTCTAATCAGAGCATGTCACATGTAAGAGGATGAATAACGGCGTGCGAAGCGAGGGAGACATAAGAGAAACTGGATTGTGTGCTGTGTCTCTTGAGAAATTGAACAGTTACACTTTACTCTAGGCATTTAGCCGTTCATACTTCATGTTCAGAAGAGGATCTTACAGTGAGTGAATGGTAAAATCAGTTCCTGTACAAGCCTTTAACAGTTAAGCCCTGGACAGATAAGAAGGGAGGCACATGCTGCACTTCTTGAAGAGATTACAAAAAAATAAGTTATTTTGCTTTGCCGGATGGAGACAGAAGGTTATTCCACAGTGGAGAGGCAGACCGAAACGGAGCCAAAAGTAGTGATGACCAGGTCGTCTCACGGAGGGAAATGTAGCAGGTAGTGGCAGAATTCAGAGCACTGGATGGACTGCATAGTTATTAGCCTTGTTCAAGGAGGGAATAGTTGAAGGACATGCAAGAATTGGGGGAATCATGGATGAGTTTCAATTTAAAAGAATATTTCAGCAGCCTGGCTTCAGTTGGTGTTGCAGTGGTCAAGGCGGGGGATGATTAAAGTTTGAGCAAAGAGCCCGAGCAGAGTCCAGGGTGAGGAAAAATCAGATTTGATGGATTTTTGGGAAAGCGAACCCCCATACTTGGGTTGTGGCTGCATTGTGGGCTTTGTATGACAGTTCCTTGTCTAGAATCAAGTCAGGGCTCCTGCAGGCTTCAGGCAGGAGTCGTTACAGTCTTGTCAGTGGTGATGGAAAGGTCTAGTGGAGGGGAAAAAGTGCCGCAGAGAACATCCATCATATCCATTTTTTTTAGTATTGTTAGTTTTCAAGGAGAATAGTTCACAACCCATATTTGGCATATTCTGCAGCCTATATACTGTATATATTGAGTTACACACTAGGGAAGGTTGAGAGAGAGAAATTAAATGCTTTGAAGGCTTTGCAGACAGAAATTAAACCCTGGTTCTTGCTTCATTCAGCAGTCACTGAATGGCACACAATTATTTTAATTTTAAAAGTATTTTCATTTCATGACTTCAAGCAAAGGTACAGATGAAGAGAAATACGAACATTTATATTGGTTTTAATTTGCCAGACAAGCTAAATCAATAACAGAAAACTAGCAGGAGGGAACATGTTGACTCAATTTAGATTGTTTGCTACTGTTCTTTCCACTGCCCTGTAGAGTTGGCCAGGAAATTGTTGCGTACAAGGACACACTGGGTCACAAGGAAAGATATTTGTATATATAGCCTCTAAAGCTGGCCATTATTGTCTCCTCTAGATGTAATCTAGAGAATCTAAAGAAGACAATATATAATCTAAGATTAATCTTCACTTAACTTCATTCAAACTTTAAACCAGTCTCCACCATTATACTTAGTACATCTTTAGTTCAGCTTCAACTGCTTTCAGTGCTTACACTTCAACTGATGTTTCAACTCCTATTAATGCTTACCCTAATTGACACTTGAAACACAAACCGTTTCAAGTCTCAGATATTCACATTTGAACAAAAAAAACCTTCTTTAGCATTGCTGGTTGACATAACTTTCACAACCACTTTCAGTGCTTACACTTCAGCTCACACTTCAACTGACATCTTCTTTCAGTTTATACTGTACACTTGAACTAGCATTCATTTCTTTCAAGACTTCCACCTTAACTGACTCTTCCAGCTCATTTTATCACTTATCATTTCAACTCCTTTCAGTGCTTAAACTTGAAATTAATCTACAGCTCCTTTCAGCACTTTCCCTGCAAGGTATGCTTCACTCAGGGCTTCCTTTATTTTGACTTGACTTCACTTCAGCTTAATTGAGTGCTACACCACACTTAATATGAAACTTTTAATTGTTTCAGCACTTCCATTTTAGCTACCATTTCAACTTTATTTAGATTTGTATTTTGACTGCCACTTCAACTTATTTCAATATTTCAAGATCAAATGTTTCAACTGCACAATTTCAGCAGCCAGCACACGTTGCACACATTTTCTTCAAAAGAAAATACATCAAAATATTGTGCAAAGTTAGATTTAAAAGTTTCTGAACAAAGTTCCAAATTAAGTTCCAAATCTGTATTTCTGTCACGATATCGTGTTTTGGTTCAAAAATGAATTTTTCAGGTTTGAGCACCAGATAATCCTCATTTGGAGGCAGGCGGCGAAAGGGAAAACAACAGCAGTTTATTTTCAAGCATGCATGGAAAAACTCAAATTATGGGCTTGGATGTAATAAGTAGTGTGGAACTTCAGGCCCAGTATGCATTTGTGTTCCTGTGGTAGTCCTCTCACACACTGGTGGGATCATCTGCTTTTTATATCCGTGTAATCAGTCTCATCAGCTTATATGTATTGGTGAATAGAGCTGCAGGTGGATCTTTTGAGGTTAAATCTGAGTCTGAACTATTTCTTCCAGTTAAATAGCCTGAGTTCTTCCAAGATAGATTTTGTCTTGTATTATGCTATTAGAATTACATCATTGTTTTTTATATGTTATCATTTAGAGTCACAAACAAAACACTCACCTCTGTCTTACAAACATTAAAAACATTCTATGGATACCTTGGTTGAGAGGGTATCTTTGCAACTTGGCTAAAGGAGTGGAGTGTTTTGGAGGAGGAGCATAAATCTGTGTTTGATACCAGGCCAGCAGGCATATGTGAGGTCCCCAGTGTGGAGGATAAGTCACCTCCAGCATGTTCCAAACACACATAAAATTGGTCTGCAGGTGGATGGAGGAGACAGACTGACAGCCGTGTTGGACGCAGTGCTCAGGCGAGGCAGAAATAAACAACTCTGAATGTGTTTCCATTCCAGAAGCTGTTCAGACAAGACTATTGAGTCTTTTCATACTGAACTTTGTTTCCGCCTACAATACTTGTTCTGTGTTTCTGCTTCATTATCAGCTCTCCACTATTTCAGTTTCATCCTCACAGTTTCCATCCAAGTCCAGATGTTCCTCGTCTCTCCTGTTTATCCTGTAAAAAAAGTCTCTTTTCTCTCTCTCTCTCTCTGTCCACCTCTGTCTTTGTAGCTGTGTTCATTCGCTACTATCTATAATGGTATCGTGAAAAAGCAGATTGAAGCAGAACAATGAGAACATTCAACACAAAAGAGATTTGTAGTCAGTGAGTTACACACAGATAACCGAGAAAAACTTGTTCATAATGACTGCCGGTGACCTAGAATTACACCACAATCACACCAGATGCCCCAAACTACTCCCCCCCCAACATACAACCACATTAGCGCTCTCTAAATGTTGTTAATTAATCCACATAATCAGTTAATTTGGAGTCTTCACGCCGGCTAACTGGATTACACGGATGGAGCAGGCGGCTGCTGAAAATCACCTCAGCCCCCAGGAGGCTGGAGGCAGTCAGTACCTCCTGCGCCTTCCCCAGCTGCTGCCTGCCCTCCTCCCCGCCCGCAGCAGCACCAGACACTGGCTATTAGACTGTGAGATTGGTGGTGGCGGCGGTGCGACAGAAAGCAGGAGGTATGAGCCAGACATGGGGGTGAGATCAGACAGAGGAAGAGTGGAGGGAGGGGGAGTGGAGAGAGTGAGATATAGCGAGGAGAGGTTGTTTGAGAGGGAAAAGCGCACGGGAGAAAGGAGTCGAAATGGTGCAGCAGAGAAAAATTAGAGCGGAGAGGTGGGAGTGTGAAAATCCCAGAGGGGGAGGAATGGAGGCATATAGGGAAGATTTATAACTGGTTATTATAACTGATTTCTGAGATCCTCTGAGTCCAATTGTTAATGGCAAATCAGCAGAGGGACTAAAGTGCCGTTGTGATGAATTTCCCCCTCTCCTGTCTTTCTGTCCTCGTTTTGGGCAGTTGTGGGAGTTTGCCCCATGCTGTAATCAGCAGGTGAGGCTTCCAGCTTGGCCAATATTCACCTGGCTAGAGAGACATGTGTGGCAGCTGCCTTGCCAGTTAGACAAACATGCACGTACAAGCTTAAAAGAGAAGGCTGTCATGTTAGTGCACTCAGCTAAGCAAGCCGAAACAAATAACCTTCTCTGACTGTCTTCTTTAAGCACACATAACCTTTAGATAGACCCAAGCCAAATCATTTGAAGCAATTAGTATCTGCCACACCAGGAGAAATTTTATTTTATTTATTTTTTGCAACAATGCGCTGTCAACACTCGTGAAACTCCTGGGAGAGGTGAGCCGGAGCAGATTTGCAACACTACGCTGCCTCAACCAGGAAAAAAAGATTAGAAGCTTCTGAGTGCCTTTAATGTAAATTTCAACTCCTTCTATTTTTTACAGAAACCTTTTTTCCATTTTCAAGTCTGTAAGTCAGCTGCATCTAACTTTGAAAAGCTTAAGTTATGTGGAGAGGAACAAAATAGGAGATATATGATCGTAGCGGGCAACTCTCTTAAAGTTTATTTAATGAGAAATGAAACTTCTGAACTTCAGCTCTTCACTCTGGCAATTCACCCTCATACAAAGTGTGATTCCTCATAACTGACAGTTAATTCATCTAAACACTTATTAAACACGAGCATATCACATGTCGCTTTTGAAACACCCCCAACTTCAGGCTTCTGACTGAAAGCCAGGGCTTTACAAGACCTACAGTGCAGGAATTGTAAATGTAATAAAAGTGGCTCATTTTGTTTCATTCACAAGTTAAAAATTAAAAACCCTGTTGGTGTTCGTTTGGAAAATTCCTCTGTATGATTTTTCTCCCGTTGGCAGAGCTGTGACAGCTGAAACCGCATCACAATATCAAAGCTAAGGCGAATCCTGGCATCAGAACATGAACGCCTCAGAAAGCCACATCCACGCTAATCTGATCGCACTTTTCGCACCTTCCATCATCTTCACCCCTCTCTGCCAAAGGGTGGAGTGCAGTCACCGAGACAAGACATTCAACTAATGCTCACATCAACGATTGTACGAGTGACATCTCCCCTCTGAAATTACTCACTTGAAGAGGGTGAGAGAGGGGGGACATGGCTCTTGAAGCCAATCAGCTGAACACAACTCCAGTCTTATGCTGACGCTGCTTTTGGGGCTTGCACAGAAACACAAAGATACACACACACACACACACACACACACACACACACTGTACAGAAATATACCGTCAGATGTATGCATCCACTCTGCATGCATATGTAGTCTCAAGAACTTCCTTATATGAAAATAGATATAAAAACACAAACATAAGCAGTCAACTCAAACACATTATTTTTACATTTAAACACACACCTGGGCACCCTGACAAGTAGTCAGACAGTACACACACACAAACACACATCACCCAGAAGGGGAAAAGACGGGGAAAAGACATAGGCGCAGCACTTTCGCCTGGCTTGTTTTGCCTCAGCATTCCAGCTCCTGAGTCGGCCCGGGTGTTCTGCCAGCGCAGTTGTTGGCTGCTAAACATGATTGATCACAGGATTTGTGTTTGCTGCATTAGTCCTGTACACCAACCAGCCTCCTGTGGCCTGCCAAACACTGTGCCTGCCTGTCGCCCATCAAAGGGCCTCTCTCAGCAAGAATCCTCAACGCTCCGCTGAGTCGCTTTACAAACACTCACTGTCCCCCTCCCCCTCCCTGCCTTTCCGTATCGCCATGTTCCTTCCCTCCAGCTGCTCCCTCTCTCCCCCCCTCGCCGTCACACCGAGGTGTCTGCAAGGTCGCCGCAAAAAAAGGAGCACGATTGTAACTTTTGTTGAATGAGAGAGAGTCAAGTAAATCTGTCGAGTGCTGGGGGAATAAACATCACCAGCTGCTTTCTACAGACAAACAACTTGTAAGGGAGGGAATCAGGAATCAAATTGAGGGTGAGGCTCTGTCGGGCTGCTGGGGGAATTCAGGAGCGAATGTAGTGAATGCAAGGTTGGTGCGGGCGCATGTCTGTGTGTGAGTGCTACGCTGAGAGTACAGGGACATTCATTTTCATTTGGAATAACAACACTCAGGACCTAAGGGACAGGGGAGCACTGTACAAGCGATGCAGAATTGACTTGTTGAATTGTAGATATAAAGGGCTTTTTTTCACAGTTAGATTGCTTTTGGTAACGTCTGAAGATCCTGCTTCTTGTCCTGCCTCCCGGAGCTCTAAAGGGACTCTAGATTGAGAGGGGGGGAGGAAATCAGGCGGCCGATGTTCCCATCCGATGTCAGAAGTCTTGATAGAGTTCACCAAATACAGAGGGAAAAAAATGAGTCATTTCCGCTGGATGTGAGCAAGGTGTCAAAGATGAGTTCATAGCAGCTCTTACACATGCCTGCATTCGGCAAACACAAGTGACATCAAGATCACATCCTGTTCCTAAAATATTCAGTATGAACCTCTACCTGCGTTAAATTGAAGAAAAGAACCCCACCAGAACATAAATTCAATATAAGGTGGAAATCTATGGGGAAAATGTCACTTCACTGAACTAAATTGAGCCTGATGAAGGCTTTTATTTGTGTGGCAGGCATTGTTGAAAGAGTGAGCATTTTATTCCAACTCATTTGATTGGTTTGCCCTGAGTTAGACTAGCTGGCTGGCTCAATCAAACAAGTAGTGACACAGACATATGAACTCACACAAAGACAAAGACAGATTTAAAATTATGCATTTGGTCATGGACACACTCGCTCACTTTACCGGTTAATTGAATAAACGAAAGAAACTGCAGTTAGTGCCTTAAATTGCCTCCATCTATGCAACTTGAATGTTGTGCATGCATTTGTGATACAACAGTTGTGTGAAATGTGTAACTGAGAAAACTGGCATCAGTAAGGAATAAATGAGGTAGGATTTATGGAAAGTTCAAGCTTTTTCTGACCATGCAGAGGCGTCTCTCGATACTTTGTCATATATATTCACACACAAACTGCCAAAGACCCACAATACAGATAAGTTTGGCAGCACCGTGCAAACAGAGGAGACTTAATTACCTCAGTGAGTTTTTATGATGGAGCTTTCAACGAGTCCAGTTCAACGGTCACACCCCTTAGCACCTAATTAATGCAGTGTTTCCAGTACACATGCAAAATATACTCTTTAAGTGTGATTATAAAACACAGCAGCATGTTAAAGGGACACTCCAGAGGTTAAGCATTGCACTATTATTACATTGGGGGGGCCTCACAAGAGACGGAATAAAAAAAGAATGGTCAAAATCAAAGCAGCAGGGGGCCGAGATATCCTGACCTTTCGTCTGAAGTATAGGTCAAGCTCCGAAAAACACTTGACACCTACAGTTCCCATAATGTGACTCAATAGCATTTTTTGTTAGACCCTAATGACATCATCAAGGGTTATTTTCTCAGACTTTAAAAAGCTCCCTTCAGAGCTACAGAAGACATTATACAAAATGCAGACAGTATTTACATGATTAGTAGTCTCATGACGAGTACACCAAACTTCATGTAAAATCAGTGGCGTGTCCCTTTAACCTTTCTGTACAATGAAACTCTTACAGACTTCCATGTACCATATGCTGTAAAATGTTACTCCCTCACACATGCTCGCCCACGTGTATACAAGCCATACACACAATGTTGCAGAGTAAGACTGTTATGTTCTTGTGTTTCATCAGTTAGCAGCAGGGGGCTAACAGCTCATTCCTCAGTGTGTCCTGGAACTGCCTAAAAGACCAGCGCGCGCGCACACACACACACACCTTACCAGGAGGATCCCCCACCGTATGGTTTTAAACACATTCAGTATGAATATTATTGATTGTCCCAGTATGGCTCCAGTTGAAACCATCAGGGGGACATTAAATTCCAACAGCAAATTAATTATCTACATGAAAATTTAATTTGGTATAATGGAAGAAAAAGCAATTAGCCAACATTTTCTCCAACCTCAGGGTTACAAAAGATTTTCAATGTTGGTAGTTTCCAATGGTGTCGTTTAGTTTTATGCCCTCTTTACTGCAAAAGCGACCTTACATGTTATTGTATTATGCCAGTGCCTGCTCCTGTACCACTTGGTTATCATCAATCGTGTGGTACAACCTGCAAAGAGTGAAACGAATGTTTACAATCAAGTTGAATTATTTATTGACCTGCTGTTAGGTAGACAATCACATCACAACACGATGTTATTGAAGATCAGTATCTTATCTTACACTAGGAGTCCTCCTAAATGGAGCTATACGTTCCTAAGAGTTTCCTTTTAAGATGTATTCACAAAGTTCCTGAGAGCAACCTTTACCTATTGAACTGAGAGAACTCCAAAGCTAAGAGAGGGTTGACCCTGCTGTTATGAATGACATTATGTTTCATGAATGAATGAACTTACAGTGATCGGTGGAAAGGTGACCTGGCTGTGTCAGTGAATGTAAAATAAAATATTCATCATTACACAGGAGTGCATTATCTTTGTATTTTTCAAAAACGCTGACGCAAGACAGGCGCTACATGAAGCAAATCTTAGTGACTCAGGAGTCCTCTGAACACTGTTTAACTTCTGTCAGACTTAGGAGCTAGTTTTAGCACTAAAATGCTTTCTGAAGTCCTCTTAGACCAAAAACCAAGGAGTCTTAAAGTTAACATGCCCGTTATTTTTAAGACTTTCTCCCAACTCAGGCAGTTAGGGGCTACTTTTAGCCTTAGGCTGTTTTGTGAGTATGACCCCAGATATTTTAGCAACAAATCAGATAACCTAGCTGCCAACTACAACCTAGGTGAACTTGCATTTGCATGAGCAAATATAAATTGAGGAAAAGGAGGAGCAAAAAGCAAGTAAAATGTATTTATATAGCACTTTGTCTAAATCAGATGTCATAAAGTGCTTCCTAATAAAAAGCCATAAAATAGAGTCACAATATAGAAATAGAGATCAGCTTTTTAACAGTGTCCACATTCCAAAGTTTGGGAGCAACAACTTCAAAGACACAGTCTCCTTTAGTCCTGAGTCTGGAGCAAGGAACAACCAACAAACCCTGATCAGAGGCCCTTAGAAACCTACCGGTGATACAAAACGACAGATCTCTAATGTAGGTAGGCAGGTGCCTGACCGTGCAGGGCTCTTAAAATAATTACAACAATTGAATTGGATTGATGTCTCTCTCTTCTGTCTAGAGCAGGCTTTTCATACCCTCTTCTAAAATGTAACCCACAGCACTGGTAATAACAATATACAGTCCCCCCTGAACAGAGTTTGTTTGAAGATTCTTTTGAAACATAATCTGTTGTTCACAGCAGTACATGGGATTGCACATGTAAAATATAAACTGATTGGTTACAGGTTATATTCTAGTCCCTTAAACAAGACATAAAGTATGATTAAAAAATAGAAGATGGACTGTGAGGAGTCAGCAGAAATCCCTGTGCTTCAATACACCCTTTTCACGGCACACATTTTGACTTGTCAAAGCAGGAAAAGCACAGGTGTAAGTAATAATATTAACAATGGCTCCATTCCATTAAGTGTCCCAGTAAGCCATGTCAGTGAGTGAGCATACACAATACCAGAGCCCTGGAACTGGCTCTCCTAAATGGAGAGAAGCCATCATTAATGTTTCTAATTCCACCTGTGCTTTTCCTGCAAAGTTTTTAGCTTCTCCTCAGCCACATGTGAGACCTTTCTCCTGCCCAGCATTCAAATGTGAAACTTTAAAGGGAACCAGCTGCACTAAAGCTCAAGGATGTAATCCAAATCTCGCAGGACTGACTTGGAAGAAAGCTGAGAAGATTCTAAGAGAAATAGACATGTTACCAATAGTAGTCTGAAATGTCACCCAGAGGAAGAAAATTTGGTTACAAGAAACTACAAAATCAAATAATTACAGAGCTTCCAATTACAAACCTTTTGATTTAAAAAAAAAATATATATATAATTTGTTGGGAATGGGAATCTCCAGCAGAAGTCAACATTTCCATAAGCATACAGCATTTGTTAGCGGGGACCAGGGAACAAGTGAACACATGAAAATGGGTCAGGAAGAGCCCAATCAAAGCCACAATATATCTGTGGCCGCTGCTCCATTTCCAATAGAGAATTCTCAAGAGGTATGTTAGATTTATATCCTTAGGAGAAGAAGAGACGAGGCGGAGCTGGGGCGAGCACACACTGTTGAAACAGCAGGCAGCCATCCTCAATAAACCTGTGGTCTGCAAAATATGGGAAAGAATGACTGCCATAATTCCAAGGAACGCATCACTGTTCATCACTGCTTTAATGAATGAATCAGTGTGAGTGTATGTGTCTCAGCCAACAAAGAAATGCTGCTACATCCTACAGACAGATGGCTGCAGAGGCTGGCGGTGCCAGAAGAGAGGCTGCCTCACATTCAAATACTCCAATTAGGCCATGGCTTACTGGGTCAGGACAGGCAGAGAGCCCAGGATATGAGCAAAGAGTGAAACAACAGCCACCATACAGACAGAGCAGCCCCTTTTTTTCACAAACACACACAAAAGAAAGAAATAGATGAAGTCCTCTAATTTTTAGCTAGCTGTTGGCAACTATCAGTTTTGTCAGATGATAACCATCACCTGAGGTTATCATCATTCCTTGAGTTGGCCAAGTAAAATGTTTGGTCGTCTGTGAATTTGCTCTGCATGCCAGTGTCTTTAGGTTCAACCAACGACAGCTCCTTAAGGACACGCAACACTTCATCTTAAAAAAGACAAAGTTGACTGTGTGTTTTCAGAAAGACCAACGTGGTGAGCCATGGCTGAGCTTGGGAGCTGCACAAGAAAATGCCATATCATGTTTTGATTTAATCAGATCACATCAAGTCATTTTTGGGCAGAGCTATAATAAGACGGCCTGAAGCTGTGTCCCAATTCAGGGCTTCCTCCTTTGGAGTCCACCTTCCATGACTGGTAATGGTAATGTTGGATTTGGCTTGAGAGGAGAAGCTAAAACAAAAATATCTTTTTAGCGAATATCTAGAGGAAAATTTAGATGGTTGACCAACATTAATCCTGGAACTTGCTCATTCCTTCCGATAGCGACACGAAAGTTAGCCGACTGAAAGTTACATCCACATGCACAGCACTTGATAATGTTACATTAGCTCACCTTTTTATAAATGTTGGCGTGCTGCCTGCATGTTTGTAGTCTGTGTCAACTGTGGATTGTAGAAGAATTTAGTCCATGAATCTGTTTCTTCAAAGAACCAGTAACATCAGATAACATTACTGACAGAGAAAAGTTTACTGAATGTTACAGAAAATGTAATAGATTTTGCCGTAGTTCTCATTATCAAGGGTTACTCTTTATTTACTTTAGTCTCGTTTTTACGTCATGAAAAAAAAGTTGTCAACAATATTTTTCTTCATAGTTTTTGTTGACAAAATTAACATTTTGCTTTGTATCTTTTGTGGCTGTCAGTATCCCAACATCTATTGCACACTGGTCACTTGTTTACTGGCCACCCTTGTCAACTCTGTAAAACAGAAATTATATTAGTTGACCAAGACATATTTACCAGGGTGTACACAAATATGAAAAGGTGATAATCAATCATTGGTAAGTGGTACAATTCATCACATGAAAAGGAACAATGTAAAAGCCTGTACTGTACTGTACTATTAGATTGTCTTGACATACTCAGACTGCACGGGGTATTGCAGTATATTGATGAAGAGTAACTTCTGATCTCTATCAATCTTACAGTGTGTGAAGATGTTCACTCAGTGGTAGGCAACTTGGTTAGACAGATTAGGAAATATCATCATCATCAGAGTTAAATATTCAAAGATGCCAACATTGATGGCTGGTATAAGACTGGGCACAAAGTCTTTATCAAAGGCGGATGACACATGCCTTTCTGCATTGGCTCTGACTGTTGCTAGTGGACATAAATTGTATGTCAGTCATTGTGCTTTCATAAACCCCTGTCGATGCAGGCAGCAAAAGGAGTGAAGGCAGCAGTCGCTCCCATGTAAGCATAGCAGCTTTTTGGGGCTGGCAGTGTTGAACTTTTCAGGCTTTCATTTCTGTGCTCGCCATGTGACCATGGCAACTACAAGAACCACACCGTGGGAGGGAGCTAATTTTACTGGCTGTGGAGAGACACTTACAGTGTACAAAAATATCCATTAAAGTACAGTCGCATCAGCTTCAAACTTGAATTATTTGTTAAAGGTCAATTATCAGTTTACTTTTTTATATTTTATGATTTTAATACATGTAGTTTTGTTTTAATGATATGGCACATATCAGCTTGGCAAATTAGCAAAATCATTTTAGGTATCCATATATCAAGACATTTCTTATATATTATATGAAGCCCATTATATGATTTAGGCCTACCTCATACTGTACAACCGCAGGAACATCTCTATCAGATTGGAACACTGTATCAGCAGATACTCGGTATTTACTGTAACCACTGTACTGTTGAGAACACCATGAAAGTGCTTGAATCAAAAGTTCCTACAGCGACTCCACCTGCACTGACAGAACCAGTCTGAGCTGGTTTTGCTGGCAGTGCATATGTTGGGGTCAGTTGTGCCTGGAGTCTGCCAGGAATTATACTCTAGTCAAGTTACGTAGATACTCTTTTACACAGTGTTTTAATCCACATTTTAGCCAAGTTGTAGAGGTACCACCGCAGGGTGAGCTGCAGACTAAAGTTGGTTGAAGTCGGTTGGTTGAGCTTTTTTTATTTAGGCTCTACTCATTTTTTAGCCTTAAAGTTACTGTATATTATTGAGTTTTCCCAAATCAAAAGACCAAGAAGTTGACTAAACTTACAAAAAGTGGTTGTAGAATGTTGCCTCAATTTTTTTTTTTGTTAGATCTAAGTGAAATGTTATTAGTGGCTATATCATGATGGAGCAAACACTGATTAACAGATTGTTTGTTTGTTTATTTATTTATTTATTTATTTATTACCATACTCTCATAAGTTAAAGTAGTGATTCCCAACCAGAGGTAATTGTACCTTAAGGAAAACTTCTGCAGTTATCAAGGGTACGTGGGAAATTGTGAAGCTCAGCTAATTTGAAAAAGTAGAAATTATGATTTGCTAATATATCCACATATTTGTGTTTAGGAGTAAAATCAACACACAAGTAAGATTACACATTTGTGTGATGCGGACCTTTGTAGTTATTGTCACAATAACTTACCAACTATGATAGTCTGACTGCACAAAACATGCCTCAGTTTTCCACCAACCTGAGTGAGCTGTAAGTTGATTAAGACTGCAGAAAGACTAGTAAAGAAACTCAAAGTAAAGATACTGTAAATGGTTGAAACAACCAGTTTCTGTCACTCCAAATGGCTGTAGTACAAATGCAAACATGGCCAAAACTACTAAAAAACAATACCATAAAGCCATCCCTTCTATCAAAGGGGAATGATAAAGGGGTACTTAGGCCCATCTGATAGGGCTGTGGGGGTATGTCTGACAAAAAATGTTGGGAACCACTGAGTTAGAGAATGGTAAGAGTTGAACCATGATTTCACAGTGGAGTCTTCCCTATAAAACGCCATATTTTATTGTAATGTACAGTATACTGTTTGTAAAATATGAGCCTCTATTGTGCAGTTTGTTTGTTTGTTTGCATGCCTATGGCAGTACATTTTGGGATATGGGGGCTACATGAAAGTTATAACTGGCAGCAATTTACCACTGAATTCATTTTTTTTATATGTGTAATTGTTGTTCATCTTAGTACTCATTACGTTCATATTCAAACATAATTAAAATGAAATAGAATCCATAACAATTGGGATCAAAGGTAAAGAAATAGAATGCATGGTGCATGGTGTGGTTATGACATCATGGATTCTGTTGGAATGTTGGGAACCCTATAAATAATCAGAACCAAGTTTGGTCCAGACACAAATTTCCCTGTGACAAAGGAAGGTACACAGAGTAAGAGAAAACCAAGAGAACAGACGAGAAAAAACACTGAGGTCCGTCAGAAGACGATGCTGAACGACATGGAGTACTACTCCGGGGAGGTTGAACCTTCATTTAATTTTTACCTCAGTTCCCTCGAAGCACAAGCAAGATGTGAGCTGAAGGACAGCGAGGCGAGGATCACTCAAAGTAGATCCGAGGGGAGAGTACTCTTGGAAATCCAAGAGGAGGCGCTGACTGATTTACTTGATCAGCTCCAAGAACAGAGAGAAGACAACAAGTGGAGCCGTGACAAAGAGCTGATGCAGAAGGAGATATGTGACCTGAAAGCCCGGCTGGATGAGGCTCAGGCTAAACATGTCCACTCTTCACAGAAGGAGATGGAGATGCTGAAATCAAACCTGAGAAAGATCTGCGTGATGCTGCGGAAAGCTCAGAATGATCTTGTGCAGCAGACCTCCTACACCAAGGATCTTCAGGTTAAATTGGAGCAGATGAAGGGAGAGAATGGCGCCCTTCAAAATGAAGTGGAGGCAATGGAGTTAGAGCTCCGTGTTGAAAAGCAATTGCGCGCAGTGGCTGAATACAACTGTGAGACGACCACTCATTGCCTGAAAGTGCAGCTTTTTGACATAGACACGGCAGAGTTCGAGGCTCGCACAAAAGCAGAACAGCTTGAGAAAGACCTTATATTTGAGAGGGTTCAAGCTCAAAAACTGCAGAATAAATTGAGCAAGATGCAGGAAGCTCTTCGAAAACAGAAGGAGGAGGCTAAAAAGACTTTGGAGAGATCCCAGGCTTCCCATCGAGCCCAACTGGAGGAGCACAGAGCGGGGACCCGCAAGATTGCATCTGCCCTGAAAAAGGCAGAGGATCTGCTGGAGACTGAGCGCCTCCGCTTGCAGCAGGAGAAGACCTGCCTCCAGGAAGAGGAAGAGAAATCCAGAGCTTTCTTTGTGGCTCAGCTGGACGAGCAGAAACGGGACAAAAACACCGTCATGGCTGCTCTGAAGAAAGTTGAGCACCAGTTGGAGAGTCGTCGTATTGAGTGGCAGGAGGAAAAGTCATCCCTCCTTCAGGCCACAGAGGGCCTCAAGCAGACTCTGCAGGAAAAGGAGCAGGCGTGGGAGAAGACAGAGAGCTCCATGAGGTCCCAGCTGGAGGATCTCGAGGGCCAGATCACTGCAAGGAAGAAGTGGTACACAAGTCTCTTCTAATGCCCGGCTCCTGAATTCCACAGCTACACAAACCATCTCCTGCTAAAAATAAAATAAAAATAAATAAATAAAACGTCATGTTTGTTGGTCGGTTGTTGAGAAAAAAGTTGCCTTACAGTCTTGTGTAATATCAAATGCTTTGATTGATGTATAAATCGGAACGAGCACTGATGAGTTTGCATTTGCGCTCTATATCCTGTGAATATCTCTTATTATCCTCATTATTATCATAAGTTACATTGTCATCTTCCTTTAAAATCCACAAAGTGCAACAAGTGAAAAGTGTCTTTTCTCTTTCTCTCTCTCTACCTCTCTGTTCCTCCCTCCCTTTCTCGTACTTCTTCTTTTTATTGTTCTGTCTCTTCCAGGACTTTACCTATATTTCTCTCACTCTTCTCCTCTCTCCTCCCCTCTGTCACTGTCCAAGAACGAACGAAGAAATTGAGCTCTTGGCACAGAGATGGGAAGGAAAGGATGATATTAATCCTGTATCTCTGAAACAGTGCCCATGTTTTCTTCTCTATATAAATGTGCAAATCTAATGTGAAATAGATCAGTTTACACTCA